>JASAMX010012113.1:0-29322 GCA_030248175.1 Microlaimidae sp. YZB2_3
CTGTCCGTGGTGAGTTTTAAGCCTGGTTCGTACTTCCTCTAAAATTCCCAAAGTACAAAACAAAAACTCAAATTTTAGGTCTTTTAAAGGCGATTTCAATGAAATAAAAACGCAAAAAACACTGTCAGAATGACCAACATTGAACTTTTTGTTTCTGTCTATTGGACACTTTGCACGAAGTATTTTCTAGGCTTTCATGACTTTCCCGAGAACTACAGAGCTCCGTCCTTTTTTTGTATAAATTTTATGAATAATTTAAAATTAATTCCATAGATTTTTTTGTGAAAATCTTTTTTGTAAACTATTTTGTTAAACAATAAAAAGGATCATATAAAAGCAAATAGAATAGTTTTTTTAACATAAATGAATCTAATATACATAAGTTTGAAATCGCTCATTTAATGGTTGGAGCTTCGGTGATATCTTCGTCTTAAATGGCCAGAGCTCCAGAGCATGCTATTGGAGGTTCGGAACACATACATATAATTATGTATATAAAAGTGTGTTATTCGTATTTTTTTACAACAACCGATGATCGAAATGAACGAAAATTTAAAATTATTACAGTTTGTTTGATAGTAAGACAACCTCCCGGATTTTGGGGAAGGTATACTCAGAAATACAAGAAAAGTAAGGCCCGTGTATCCCTCAAACCCCAATTCGTAGTGTTTAAAACTGGAACCCTCAAATTTTAATAAGAAATCCTGGGTATAACCAACAAAAATTTAAACAAACTAAATTTTGTTTCCAAACTTTACGGTCTCCAACGGCCCTAAAAACTACTTAAAATTGCTAATAAGTTTTAAGTAATTTAGTTTTTCATGTTTTTTTTTTGGATTTGCTTTGATCGATGAAACTCTGCATGAAATAACACTCTTTTAATAAACGTTCTGTTGTGGTAACAACTCAATAAAAAATTTCTATGAACAAATAAAAACAAGAAGCTTTTTATAATTTTTTTTGGGCACATTAATTAAATTTAATTCAAAATCCTTCTTTTTGAACATACGCTAATTATTTATTACACACGTGTTACGTAAAAAATAACATCCGGGGATTAAGAAAACAAAAGCTAAACTTTAGGCGAGTAAATCGATTTTTTTTAATTATGCAAATATTTTGCACAAAAAGACTGCACGCAGGAAAATGATACAAGTTGATGAATGTATTTTCCGCCAGGACTAAAACGAAGCGGGACTAAAACGAAGCGGGACTAAAACGAAGCGGGACTAAAACGAAGCGGGACTAAAACGAAGCGGGACTAAAACGAAGCGGGACTGAAACGAAGCTCGCAGTGATTTTTTTCCGGGACTAAAACGAAGCGGGACTAAAAAGTAGCAGATTCTAAAAAAACATTATCTAGAAATTTAACGTTCGCAGTTCTTAGTTTGCAAACTAAAAAAATTGTAAACGCAAACTTTATAAACAAAACTTTCTTACGTAATACTGTCAAATTATTGAAATGATTCGAAGTATTTCATGTTTCAACATGTGAAATATTTTATACGTGGGATCCAACAACAAATTTAGACTTTAGTTTTTAAACAGACTTTAGTTTTTTATTAATTTCTTACTCTCGTGAAATTTTGCCGCGTATTATTGAAAAGCAAGGGGGACACATTTAGATTTATTCATCAAGGTCACCCTTTCTACGCAGATCAGCGAAACACGATTGGCATCCCAGGCTTCTGACGCGATAAAAAGTTTTAGCAACGATTTAGTTTTAGTTTTATTGTCCATCATCAAATGAAGTATCAAACACGCTTTAGAACTGCGTTTGAGTTTTGATAAACATAAAAAATTGGTTAAAATTAAAGTTTGGAATCTTTCAAAACAGGATTTTTTTTCAAACAAAAGCTTAAACCAATTCATTTCTAAAACCAGTAGTGAACTATAGGGTGTGTATTTAGGGTGTCCGCTTTTTGTGTGATGTTCCTACCCTCCAATATGATGCTCCGGAGCTCCGGCCACTTAAAACGGAGGGAGCTCCGCCCTTAAATGAGCGATTTAAAGCTTATTTAAGCTTGAAATACATTTTAAACTATTCTAGGTGTATTTTTTTGGACTTTTTAATATTTAAAATTTAGTTTACAAAAAATTTTTGACAAAATAATATACGCCATCACTTTTTAATTATTCATGAGATTAGTAAAAAAATAGGGCGGAGCTCCGGGGGTTGCTCCGGAGCTACTAAAAGCGGAACTCCGCCCCGGATCTCCGGAGCTCGGAGCTCCGGGGAACATCACTAGTTCTATGGACTATTGCTGCCTGTTTTTGACTTTATTCTCAAAATCACTACCGGGCCATTTTTAAACGGAAATAATACTTTTTTGTTTCGTTTTTTATGGAACCATTAGTTTGAAGTCGCTAAAAACTAACCTAAGGTTAATTCATGGATTAAACCAAAGTCAAGTTAATTTTTATTTATGTCTTTAAATTTCCATTTTTACACCCAAAAAAGTTTTTTCGTTAGTCTTTAAGTTTCCAGTTTTACAACCAAAAAATTTTTTTTTCGGACCTGGCTAACTTAAGAAACTTCAAAAGACTGCGCACTTCACTTAGTTCGGTTCATTTGACTATTTTTGTGTTTTCAGTAAGTCACGAATATTCGATAATTTTTTTAGTAATTAGTGATTAGTAATTTACTTTTAATATCATGACCTATTTTGTTTTATTCAAAATATTTTTTAATCCTGCTTTTAAAACAGATTATTCACTTATGAACGTAAAAGCAAATCAAGCAATCACAAAACTTTAGTTAAAAATTATACATAAATAATATATTTTTAGACAAGGTTAACGTTCATTTTACGATTGTGTATATATTTTTTTGCCTATTTTCAAGTAAATATTTATTTTTTTATTAAATAGATGTTACTACAGACTTTGTTTCCTAATTAATGTAAAAAAAATAGGGGCTTGAAGCTGATATTGAACCAGGGAGTTTTACCACGTTTGAGCTGAGCTACAAGCCTAAATTTTATATTTTATTTTAAATCTGCGTTTTGAGCAAGATCTACAGTAATATTTCCTGAATAATAAAATAAAGAAATGAAAAGTCGCTAAAAATATAACAGATATATTTGTAATTCTAAAAATATCGTACAAAAAGACCATAAACGAGTTTACTATTTTTATAGCGAAAAAGGTTTAAATTTTATTTTTTTGTTTAAAGTTCACGTCGGTACAAAACTGCTAGTTATATTTACAGTTTAATCAGATCAAATGTTTATAACAATAATTTTGAGCCATTTCGAAGCAAAAAATTTCAAAATCCAGTAATTTTCAAATTTTCATAAGTTGCAAATTCCAGAAAGCGGGACCGCGACCGGCGAATTACACAATATGTATAAAATTATCGATCGCATCGAGATCAAGGGACGTTGGTATCGTAACCGTTTGCTTTCGACGATGCGGAAGGCATCGTTGCTGTTTTTTCAATCACGCATTTGGATTCGGTCCCTGTTTTAAGTCGAATAATTTCTTCTCTATTTCCGCCAAGGCTTCTTCTGGTGCTTCGGCATAATTTAACAGCCAGCGTTATAAGCAGAATTAAAAACATAACTATTAACAAGGCGAGGATCACCGTACCGGCGTGTCCCAAAGCGTTCCAAATCGCATTCATTATGTTGGAAAAAACCGACTCCTCCGCCACCTTTGGAGGTCGGTGCGTGACATCCTAAAAAAATGTTTTGATAGTTAATGTTAATTTAAGTTAGTTAGTTAATAGTTAATTTAAGCTTAATAAATATTTTTCTTTGTAACTAAATTAGTTTTATTTTTTTTGGTTTATTTCTTGGGTTCAATACGATTTCTGTGTTTTATTTTTATTTGACTGTTTTAACGGCTCACGTGAGCAGTAATTTTTCTATTACCTGTGTAGCTGTGTTTATTGATCGATGTACTGCATTTTTTATTATTGTATTTACACCGTATATGTATTTCTTTCTAATAAACTAATAAATAAATAAAAAAAATGTTATGTAATTATTTAAGTGGTTATTTCAGTAGTTAACCACATCAAGAAAAAACTTAATAGCTGACTACAAAATAAATTTTGTGTCTTCAAGAAATACCAGGCGGAATAAAGCTAGCTTGTAGAAAGAAAACATCACAGGAATTTCATATTGTTAGTTTGTGATAAAAAAATGAGTAATGCAGGTTTTGAACGCGTAGTCAGTCGCTAGACTTTATAACTGCAGTTTAAAACTACTGTACTATTTTCCAACCAATATATTATATTGCACAATCACCTGTTGTTTCTCTTTTGTTTTTAACTAACATTTATTGCGTGCCATATATCGGAAATATTAGCACAACAGGAGATGTCACATAATATTTAAGAGTTAGGCTCAATGTTAGCAAGAACTGGAGCGGCAAAAAATTTTTCGCTCAATCGTTCACGCATACATACACTCCTGATAACCGTTACAGTAATTTTTTTCAACCTAAAAAAACTTTTGGTAAAAATACCTTTGATAAACAAAATTCTGGAAAAAGATACTCGGACAGTTTGGCTTTAGGACTAATTAAACAACGATTAATTTAACTTGATTTTTAGGTCTTATTAAGGCTTAGAAAAAATAAAGCTAAAGGTCAATTAATCTAAACATTTTGTGACGTGAAACGTCTCTTCCTAAAGTGATGACTCACAACTACTGGCAAGTATAAGAGACGCCGTAAAGTAAATCACAACCAGCGCATATGGTGCAATGGTAGCGCGCTGGACTGAGAAGAAAAGGACTGGAATTCAAAAAAAAAAAGGGAACCCGGGTTTGAATCCCGGTACGCGTACCACTTGTGACGACCCATAAGTGGAGGCGAGATAAAATGACGATTTTTTTGAAGACAAAGAAAAATAAACTCCGCCACTGTGTATACAGTGCCTGTCCCAAGCCAGGATAAAGAAGGAGGGTTACAGAGGATCTTGAGGCAGTTTCTCTGTAAATTTTTTTCTACGCGGGATGCCTGCAGCCAGCATTATCTTCATCGATGATGTCGTCGTTAAACGGCTAGGAGAAAAGCGTGACGGAAGTCCCTGCACTACGATTGCTGACAAGTCTGTCGCAGTTCTGCCGCTCCTAATGAAGATCATGGATCCGAAGGATAATTGGAACAATTTCCTAGCAGCCAAAAGAACAGCAAAAAAAGACTTAACCGAAGCAAAAACCTCTGCCACAAGAGCAAACAGAAGAACAGAGAAAAATACCTGAACCGGGATTTGAACCCGGGTCTCCTTTCCTTGAATTCCAGTCCTGTTCTTCTCAGTCTGGCGCGCTACCACTGCACCCTACGGGCTGGTTGTGATTTACTTTACTGCGTCTCTTATAATCACCAGTAGTTGTGAGTCATCACTTCAGGAAGATACGTTTCACGTCACAAGTGGTACCCATACCGCGCCTTGGAAAAAAATCATGCCTACGGAGTGCTAAGGCGAGTGGTTTGAACCTTGGAATTATTTGTAAAAGAAGCTTGCTAAAGTAGCTTCTTCTTAGGTGGGAATGTGTCTTCCTGAAGTGATGACTCACAACTACTGGTGAGTATAAGAGACGCCGTAAAGTAAGGGCCCGTTCACACTTACGCACAATGCACAATGCACAATGCACAATGCACGATGCACAATGCACAATGCACAATGCACAATGCATTATAGTACCTGTTCACACTTACGCACAATGCATAATGCATTAAAACGAATTTTCAGCCAAAATTATTGTTAAATACGGTTTAAAACGCTTGTTTCTCTTATTAAAAAAGAAACCTAACAAAAAATAGCGTTGCTGCAAATCCAGGTTGACAAAAAACTCAAATTGACCGATTTTGGAATAAACAATCCTTAATATTAGTCAACAAAGCTAAAAAACAAAATATAGTTCTAAAATCACTCTTTTTGTACTTATTTTTACACAGAATTATGTTTTTATATCTGTGTAAACACAAAAATATGTTTTAAATTTTATGTATAATGAAATGTGAAGTCGTTTGTTCAAAAATATTTATTATTTGATTCGTTTTTTAAGCAGAAGAGTTCTCAACGTACGTACTTTGCGAAAAAAGTACGTACAAATTTTCGAAGCGCGCTGCTACTCGCACAAAACTTGGAACGCCGTTCCAAGTCCGATAATGCATTGTGCATTGTGCACCTGCATTGTGCGTAAGTGTGAACACCTATTTTCGGAGTTTTAATGCATTGTGCATTGTGCATCGTGCATTGTGCATAAGTGTGAACGGGCCTTAATCAGAACCAGCCTGTATGGTGCAGTGGTAGCGCGCCGGACTGAAATGAACAGGACTTCAAGGAAAAGAGACCGGGTTCGAATCCCAGTATGAGTATTTGTCTCTGTCTCCAAAATAAAAATCGCCTCCAGTTATGGGTGGTCAGAGTTTGATTCACCGAATCAAAATGCCTTGAAAGTTTATAAAATTATTATGTTGCTAAAATTACATGGAGCCGTAAAAACCGACAATTTTTGTCAAAAAACCACAATTTGAAAATGTTGGTATAAAAAAATTCCACTCTCGGTCTCTTGGTACTACCTAAACCCTTATATTTATTCTCTGAACAACTAAAACAGGCACGCCCCGGTTAGCCTTTTTTTAATAAAATTAACGCCTAAAATGCAGTTTACTATTAACAAGAATGCATAAGAGTAGAGAATGTCCGACTGTGTGTTAAACAATTGTTTAAATTACACTTAGATGAAGTTTAGTTTTTCAACATTACTACACTGTCGAATAATTCCAATTAGTCAAAATATTAAACGTTTTAACATATAAAATCATTTATTTATTTATAATTATTTATTTATTTATATTTATTTATATACACCAGGCTTGGTGTATTTGACAGCATTTTGCGGAAAAAAACCTCATTTGAATATTTTACATTCGAAATTTTTTTGTAGTTTAAAGTTTGCAAAGTAAAAAATTGTAAAGACAAAGTGCACACAGCAAATTTTTCTACATAATACTGTCGAATAATTTAAATTAATCGAAATATTTCATATTTTAACATTTAAACTAATTGATACGTTGAGTTCAACAAAAAACCGTTAAATATTTGGCAACAGTCTGTGAAAAAAACATTATCAAATTGTTATATGTTTGCAGTTTTTTGTTTGCGAATTCGCGGTTATTAACTAGAATAATTTACAGTATTACGTAAAAAAATTATCATGTAGATTATCTCACAGGTCGTAGTAGATTTTTTTACATGATAAAAAACACCGTGGGACTAATCTACCTATAATTTAAACAACTGTTTCACACAGAGTCGGACATTCTAACTCTTATGATACTAGCAAGAATACATAATATATTTTGTTTTCTTGCTACTGATTAAAAGTATATTTATTACCAATTAATTACTTGTAAAATTTACTTACAGTTATAGCCAACTTATACTCTGGTTTAATTATGACTTTATCCAGCCCTGTGATTCAACATTTCCCGTAGTAAGGGTTCAAAGTAAATTTAGTGGCTTGCCTTTTTTCTCAAAAAAATTTGACACTTAAAACACAGTTCTCTACTTTTTGAGTATTTTAATTGCCAATTAACTATTTTGCAATTCATATTTATATTTAGAATAACATTAACGAGCGAAAAACAGTCGATAAAACGTTATTGAGAACATAATGCGACGTTACGATTTTTACCACAATCATCATCAGGCAGACATCGACTGTTTGTTGACTCTTTATTGAATATCAATTTCCAACAAATTAGAGTTTTATATTAATAAATTACCTGAAATTGACATTTGACAGAGGAATATTGGGGCTTAACAATTACTTCGTCCAGCCCTGTGATGCAACAATTTCCATAGGAAGTGTTCAGAGTAAATTTTGTGTCTTTGTGGACGTGACCGGCTAGTGGCTGGCCATCAATATGTTTCGGCGTTTTGGGACATACCAAATGAACTTCGGAATAAACGGCATCCTTAGATGGAACGTAACTAAAACTGTTCCGACATTTCAAGCTTTTACCCGCTTTGACACCAAAACAAGTTGTTTGAACTAAAAATTAAGTGTTAAATTACTAGAGCCAGATGAACACCTTAGATGATTTTATGTCTATATAATATGGTTCTACGGGGCTTTTTTATTGATAATATTTAAAAAGGAGTCAATTGACCAGATGAATTTAGAATTAATAGAGCCGAGAGATTTTAAAACCGGAAATCGGGAATTTGGAGTCGAAAATAGGGAACTTGGAGCCATACCTGGTAAGCTTGGAGCCGAAATTTGGGAACTTATTGTCAAAGTGAAAACAGCTAAAACGTATACTTAGGCCTAATAAGAGCCTAAACCGAAATCAAAACCAAATTTTTACTTAGGGCTCCAAGTTTCAATTTTTTGTGGCTCCAAGTTTCTAAACATTTTTTACGGCTCTAATTCCTTGCTTTATTTATGGCTCCAAAAAACCAGTACCGTCAGGAGCGAGTCCACTAAACTCGTGCTGACTATAGGTGCTTTGTTAGCACGTTGTTTAAAACTCTTGATAATGTTATAATTTTTGTGTTTTTTTTCGAGATCGAGAAATCTATTGTGATCTTTTTTTAAATGGTATAAATTAATACTCAAACAGTTTTGTGTATATTTGTTTTACATAGAACCTAATAAAGCCTTAACCGCTAATTAAGAGTTTAGCTAACCATTAACTAGGGATTATTGCCTTACTAGCTTGTATTTATAGCAAATATGCATAAAATTAATAAAATTTTCATTTATGCCATGCAGACAAAGAGTTTTATAAGATTTCTTGAGAAAAAAATCACAAATTAAAATATTATTAAATGTTTTAAGGCATGTTCATACTTACGTAAAAACGTCCTTTGGACAAAGTCCAAAGGAAGTTTTACATACGTTTATGCGTATAATTTACATGCGTTTATGCGTTTGTGTTTGTCTTTTGGACTTTGTCCAAAGGACGTTTTTACATAAGTATGAACCAGCCTTTAAACAACGTTCTAACATAGCACCTATAGTCAGCACGAGTTAAAGGACCAACCCAAAGTAGACCCAACGTGAACCCAAGGTAAAGGTAAACCCAACGTGGCTGCAACAGTTGTTCGTTGAACTGAAAAATGTCCCCCCTTAAGTAACCACTCAAATCACGAGAATTTGACGTCACTCATATTAGCCAATCAGAATTCAGAAAATGATAGATTTAAAGTAAGAAATCAACTTCTGATCGTAGGTTATAAATAATTCTTATTTTGTGACACAAAAAAAGAAAATAGTTTTTTTAATAAACACGTGAACACACTGTTGCAGCTACGTTTGGTTTGCCTTTAGTCAGAACACGTTTAGTGGACCGGCCTCTGGAACCGGTCCACTAAACGCGAAAAAACTCTTCATAATGTTTTAATTTTTGAGTTTTTTTTTCTCGAAAAATCTTATAAAATTCTTTATCTGCATGACACAAATTGATATGTCAATAATTACTAACAAGGCAATAACACTTAAGTTAAGGGTTAGCAAAACTCTTATTAAAGTTTTATTAGATTTTATTTAAAACAAATATGCATAAAAATGATCAAATATTAAGTTATCCTTTAAAAAAAAAGATTCTTATAAAATTTCTTGGAAAAAAATCAAAAATTAAAACATTACCAAGAGTTTTAAACAACGTACTAACATACATGTAGAACTTGTTCAATTCGCGTTTAGTGGACTAGTCCCGGATTTTTATGTTGTTATACACGCTTTGAAAATCTCGGGCTGCCCAAAAATACCCTATTTTACACTAAATATGACAAAATATAGGAAAATTTCCTCTTCAAAAAAAAACAACAAACTTTCGCCTCAGGTTTAAGGTAGAACTTTACAGTTTTTTTTGACAACAGATCTTTTTGAATTACATCTTACTATACCCTATTTTACACTAAATATGACAAAATATAGGAAAATTTCCTCTTCAAAAAAAAAACAACAAACTTTCGCCTCAGGTTTAAGGTAGAACTTTACAGTTTTTTTTGACAACAGATCTTTTTGAATTACATCTTACTATACGTAGTTTGACCTGCTGATTCAATTTTTGACATTCATTTTTCTGCAAAAAAATGTTATCGTCCACAATCATCAAATAACATCAATAAAATACATGTCAAAAATACAAAACTTTAATAAAGTTTATTACCAAAAATATTCTGTTTTTTTGTTCTATTTAGCGTATCTTAAATAATAAAACATTTTTTTTAAATTAAAAAGCTAAAAAATAAAAAAAAATTTTTCGGCGTTAAAAATATGATCGAGCGAGTACTCGAAACCATGGATCCGAGGATCCGAGAGCGACTTACTAACCATTCGGCTACTGGGTCCTCTGACATTTTCAATTAAAAGGAGCTTTTAAAGCAATGGTTCAAAATGTAGTTTCTCGCCGTCAATTAAAAGAAAATTAAACGAAAATTAAAAAAAATTGATTCGTTATTTTTTAACGAAAGTTTGGAAATAGTTAGATATAGGCTTTTACCATTTTTTTTATTATAAACGATTAAAAAAGGACTTCAGGATTTTTTTTACTATATATTTTTGTAAAAAAAGTCTTTTTTGCGAGATCATTTTGAACTCAAACCACCTCTGAAAGTTGCCCCCTACATTACCCTAATTTATTATAAAATTTCGCCCAAAAATAACCAATCAATTTTTTTTAAAAAGCCTTATTGTGGTTTTCAGAGGTAGAATTCATGGACATCTGTTGCATACCGGACAAACTTTTCGGTGATGTTTTTATAACCAATGGATAGCACAGATTCTTAACTTTTTATAGCACCCACTTTTATGGGCAAAAAGTTAATATTTATAATGATATGCGACTTGTAGTCCAAGTGGTCAAAACTGTGAAGTTCTACCTTAAAGCACAAAAGATAGTACTCTGCCTTGCATGTAGTTCTTTAATAAAACGAAACAAAATAGTTTTAGCGAGTTAACAAAAAGTTTTACATATCAAAGAATTAAATGTTTATACAGAATAGTGCTCCAAATAGAGCCTTGATGCTCCGAATTTCAGAGCCCCGTAGCTCTGAGCTCCAGAGCTCCGGAGCGGAGCTCCGTTTTAGGAGCTCGCTCCGAAGCAACTCCCGAAACTCAGGAGCCCCGCCCTATTTTTGTACTAATTTCATGGATAATTAAAGAGTGATGTCATGTATTATTTTGTCAAAATTTTTTTGCAAACTAATTTTTTTCAACACTTATTTAATAGGCGTAAAATGTGGATAGATAAATTTTAAATGTGTTTTAAGCTTAAATAAACTTAATATCACTTATTTAATGAGCGAAACTCCTTCCGCTTCAAATGGCTGGAGCTCCGGAGCATGATACTGGAGGGTAGGATAGGAACATCACTAGTA
Organism: Microlaimidae sp. YZB2_3; assembly: GCA_030248175.1. Taxonomy (NCBI): domain Eukaryota; kingdom Metazoa; phylum Nematoda; class Chromadorea; order Desmodorida; family Microlaimidae; species Microlaimidae sp. YZB2_3. The sequence continues at coordinate 11,351 of JASAMX010012113.1, forward strand.
CAAATTTTGTTTGGTGATATTTTGTATTTTTACCTTTGATAATAAACAAGCTGGCGACGAAATAAAAAGTAGCAATCAGTTTTGTGTAAATTTCTACAATCATAATTAATCAAAGCTTCTTCAGTTGATTTTTTGTAGATTCTTATTTTTCCAATTCAAACACCTGGTTTTTTTGTCCTTTTCATTCTTCATAAGTTTTAATCTAAAAATTAAGCTTATAAATAGTATGCAACACATAAAAACACAAACGTTATTAGAATCATATTTGCAAATCAAAAAATGGATTAAAGAAATTCGATTTTATCGGAAAAAAATAGGTTGAACACAAATCTTACAAATAACTTTCCCAATGGTAACTTTATACAGTATCAAATAAAACTATATAAACATCAATGATTAAAGTCTTTCCGTTATCGCGACGAGTCAAATCCAGAAGTATTAGTTGAAGCGCCTTTAGTAATTTTCCAATCCCCTCGAGGCATATATCACCAGCCCGAAAAAAATTTTCTTTGGCGGCAAATTGTGAAGCGAATTAAAGTTTTAAATTTACTTGGGATTTCTCAAGAGTTATTTTATTTTATTATGGATAGAAGTTTTATATAGCAATTCAAAATTTGTAATTTGAATAAATATTCTTGATTTTTTTTTGGCAATGAACAAAATTAGATCTTTTGTTTCAAATCATTGTATTTTTATTATAATTCTAGTTATAAAAGTAGTTTAGTATAAAGAGAAAAACTGTAAAAAGTATGTCTAATTAATTAAATGTGCTAGCTTGAATCGCATAGAATTTTATTCGTCGAGGACTTAGCGTGTTTAAGTCTTGATTAAATCAGAAAAGTAGAGGGAATTCTTATGAATTTTTGATTCGATATAAGTGTCATATCGATGTTAGGCGTTAGGATTGTAACTACTGTTTCGTAGGCTAATAAATTAATGTATAATTTTTTGTTATAAAATTCCAATCTTAAAAAAAATCTTACCTAGGTTCTCAAATATTGTGAGATAGAAAGTCCGTTGAATTTTTATGAAAATATAACTTTTACAAAAATGACCATAATAAATAATGTACACTGCTACATGTATAATTTTAATTTATATTATAGTCTACATCGCGCCTAAACAAGCAATTATTTATGGGAACACAAAACAAGTATTGGAAGAATAAAACTTTGAAACTGAAGCTGAGATAATCTGAGTTACCGTAATCTTAAAATCAGCCACAACCCTCCGACCAATAGAGAAGTAGACTACAGATGATTCATCGTTTTAGTCATTTTAAAATCTAACTCAGACTTCTAATAAAGCTTTATCTACGTAGCATCCACTGTAGCTCGCGTTTCTATATATTTTTGTGCAATAAAGTAAAAATATATGATCAAAGTAATCATAATAATATAACTTAATAATAATATATGATAATAAAATATAATTATAATGAATTAAAAATATTGTTTTTTGTTTATCACAATTGTCTCCCAGGTCGCTTGGCGTTCTTTGAAATAAATAAATAAAAATAAATCACTGATAAATGCGTTTTAAAATGATTAAATATTACTACTACTTTATAATAATGATTTCTTATAATAATTTTTTATGATTTGAAATAAAAGTCCTTACGGGTTCATGATAAAAATAACGCTTTATAAAGAATAAACTAATGCTTAAGATATAAAAAAGAATAATTTTAATAATAGAATAATAGGATATAGTTAGCAGTTCATACATACCTAAGCCTTAATTTTCAAATTATCATTCTTACTTTTTTTCTTTTAAAGTGACGTAACCTATAAAAAAATTAAACTGTTTCAAAAATGGTGAAGTAAACACGCTGTAAATAATTCAAAATTAATAAAATGAAATCTTAATGAGATCTAGATCTTAGTGTTAAAAAAACCCACTTTGTTTAGACAATTAATAACCAATAAACCTTAAATGTGCAGTATACTTATTTATGGTGTATTTCTTATTGTTTTTTAATTATTGCAAAGCGATGTATCAATTACCACCAAGAAAAATGTATTACTTTAGAAATATATTTCAAACGCTTAGCGAATTCATAACAAAAATACCGCTTGGTTAAAATTGATGTTGTTTTTATGAACCACTTTTTAAAATAAAGCCTTTTTATTGAACATATGATTAATAAAAACTAAAACGAAATTAAAGCTTAGGTTTTTCATTAATCGTTAGGAAATAATTTTTGATTTAATAAAATTTTTTACTCAGTGTGACCTGATAATCGATTAATATGAATTAAAAACAAAAAAAACATAACGATTTAGTATAAAGCGAGAACAAAACGTATGGTCTTAATCTTTTTGTTTTTTTTTAATAAAAATATAAGAAAATACCTATGCATAAATTTTTAAGCTAATAAAATAAGCGCATCAATTCATATGGTCACCAAATGCAAGGAATATAATAAATATTAACGATATAGCGCTAAAATTTTACAAACCTCATATCACTTTAAGAATCTATTTATCTCCTCAAAATTATGTGTTCCGAAATTTCAAAGTAAATCATTTTAATCCTGTCGCGTGACAATTCGCCAGCATTTTACAGATTGGCGCTGGTTTTTCCGCACACTTTTGTTGAAAAAATTAAATTTCCACCGGCTAAGAAAGTCAGTCACTTGCACAACAACAGCAGGTGCCTATGATCTTCCGTTGATAGGAGTAGCTCATTAAGATGTTAAGAAGCCCTATGGGTTTTCCACAACTCAACGGTGTCGGAAGAAGAAAATCCCAAAGTTCTGAAACATCTTAACTACTTGTCACCGAAGGGGATTTCTTTAGTTTTTTTAGTTGTGCAATGGTTCCGCGCCACAAATATAACTTCATCGTATTTTTAACGCGTATAAGTTATTTTAAATTTAAAACAAATTATCTGTTACGTTTATGCTTAGTTATATTTTTTAATTACTTGTATGAATTTTTAGCTTTGTTGTAATTTTAAAAATTAATATTTATTTTACTGGGATTAAGTTCCATATCAAGAAAGAACTCAACTGAATTTAACGCGTCTTTATAGTTATTTATCTTAGATTTTTACGCTAACATGAATAGTATTTAACCAGTAAAATAAATAGTATTTACTCAATATAATTTCCATAAAATGCGTTTGTGTATAAATTAGGTGGCGTAATATAATTCACAAAAACATATGCATTTTACATAGTTTTTAGGTGCCTTATTTCGCAAGTATATAAAAATGAAAAAAATATTTTAAATGATAATATTTAGTTTTCTTATCAAATAAAATAGTGTACCAGTTATAAAATAAATAATAAAATACCTTTAGTTAGAAATATTTCAATAAAAATAAATATCAATATTTTATAGAAAAAAAACTAGTAAAGTCCAATGAAAATAAGTATGTTTTCTGGGGGTAAAATGTACAAATTTTTACAAAATTTTAAACTATGGCGTGTTTTTTTATAAATTCACATAAATATATAAAATAAGACTTATAGGAAATTTTTAATTGCGAAGAAAGACACGACTTATTCAAAAAAAAAAAAAAATCAAGTTCAAAATTACAGAATATGGTTGTTGTTTATACTAGTTTTCTAACTTTATAAAAAATAAAAATTTTTGGGTTTAATTTTTCGAATTTTAAAGTAGAGTTAAAACAACATATATGTTATTATAATTTGAAATTGTGAAAAAAGATTGCTCTGTCGTAAAGCAAATATTATGTGTGGGGAATCTTCAAAAGCAATTTATAGCTATTATCTTGATCAATTATTCTTGAAAATGGGGGTAATAGTTATGAATAATATAGCAACGAATCGTGAAAAAAACTTTACGAAAATCAATATAAAACGGTAAATTTCTGATTTATGGCGATGTTTTGCCTTTTTATATTTACCGTTTAGACATTTAGTTTAATTTAGAATAATGATATTGTGCATTACCATTTGTCAACCATTGTAATTTTATTTTAAATGCATTTAATTGTATTTAAAATTGAGGATGATTATGATTTAATCTTATTTTATTCTCGAATAACAAAAAGCTAGTAAGTATTAAACAACAGGTAAGCTAAGATTTTATGTAAAAAAACTAATTTCATGTCACTTCACCTTTAGAAAAAATATACCAATTTTCGGTGAACAAAATTATACTTACAATCTAACGAAACTCCTATGAGTTATTTGGTCAATTTTCTTTACTGGTAAACGGCTATTTGTTATAAAAGGGGAACAAATTATTTTTGGTAGACGGAAACTGAGACAAAAATTTCCAAAAATTAATCATTATCTGATACTTCTTTATCTTCTACGTGCTTTGATCTTATAACTAAAATTTATATACCACTTAAATTAGCTATTGTTTGTGTTTCAAGAAAGAAATATATCTCCCTTAGGTCTGGAAAGTAATTTTCTTTTACCAAAAGATTTACAATTTTCACAAAATTTGTTTTACCAAGGTTATTTTATTAAAAAATGTATACTACCAAAGTTTTGTTAGTTGATTTTAATTAAATTAATTAAACTTTTAGTAGTATTTTTGAATCTTTAAGAACGTTTGCCTTTAAATATTTTACGTTTTAAGCGGTATTTGATACTTAATCACATTTTTGTGGCGATACTGTACTGTATTCGTGAATCAGTAGTACGTATTGAGACACTGATTGTCATTAATGATGAGAATAAGAACTAAATTTTTTAATTGTTACTTTTTTAAAATATATTAGTTTATTATAAAAAATTGATCATATTAAATTATAGAATATAGGCTTATTATTAATATATAGTCCCTAAAATATATGTCAAACTTAAAAAATTAAGTCTAATTCGGTCGTTAATTTTGGTTTGTTTTTTTTTATTAACAAACAAAAAAATGATGCAGTCACCACTGTTATTATAACTGATTGATAAAATATTACGCTATTACATAAAGTAGAAAAAAAATTCCCGAAAGCAGAATATTTGAAAGTTCATTAATTTTTTGTATTTCTAAAATTTCAAATACAAACAATATGATTTTGGCTTACTGCAAATCTTGAACGTCTTACTAAACATTTTTTCAGTCACAAAATTTTTGGTTTTACAAAACGCTATATTTACGAAATAGAAACTATAAAAGTCTGTTTAAAAAAACCAACTAAGAAAGTTTGAGGTCATAAACCGTGTTAACAATTTTAAAAGCCACTTAAATTTCAAAACATATGTATTAAAACATAGCGACATATGTCAAAAAAATTGTTTCAGAATCAGTAAGTTTTCAGATGAAAAGGTTCAAATTACCGTATGAACAATAATAAGCAATATATAGCTATTCTTTTAAAAAATATTTATTGAAAAATTCTCAAGTTACTTAATTAGCTGATATACAAGGACTTTATTTAGTACTAAAAAGTAGTGAGCAAAATTTTTAATATACTTTCTTTTCAACCAAGTATTATATATTTTTAATAATTTTTTTTAAAAAGTTTGATTGATTTAAATAAAAAATTTTTAAATAAAAATGTTTTTAATTTTATTTCACTTTTATGTTTTTAAAATATATTGCGTGAAACATCATTTGGGTATTTTTGAAATTTTTTAGTGCGAGTTTATTTTTTGTTCTTTTTTATTTGCACAAACAGGAACTATACAGCTTAGTTTTGTAGTTGTCTCAGTAAATAATAAAAACTAAAGTGAAAAGCCATATAAAACCGATGATAACATATTACCACCCTATGTATAACTGATGGGTTGACCGTCATGGTCATTCTAAATTTATAATCAAAAATATGGTATAAATTTAACCGGTTTTTTTATTTTTTAATATGACCCTTTAATTTTTATTTGATTAAAACAACTAAAATACTTACAAAGCGCTGTCAAGTAATTTTGACACGTTCTTTTTGTGAAGAAGAACCAGGATTTCGGGTTTTGCAATTATTATTTACTTAATAAAAAATAAAAGATCATATTTTGGAGTCATTCAAATTTATGTACCATCAGTTTTTTAGCTAATTTATTATGAACATCATAGCCAATTACTATTTATGACAATGTAAATAGAGTGATATCATAGACGGTGATATTAGAAAGGTGTCCGGAAATTTCGTATTCTAAATCTCGTCTTTCAACATTTCGTCTTCTACATCTCGTTTTCGGAAAACTCGTCTTTTAAACATCTCGTTTTCGGAAAACTGGTCTTTTGGGTGCGATTTTGTAAACGTACTTTCAAAAATGCGAGTTTCCACCCAAATGATAAAATTTTCTTTGATTTTTGGGTTTTGCTTAGGCTTAGGAAAAAAATAAAGTTTTTACTCTTTAGTTCAAAAAGCATTATTAAATACAAATTTACTATGATAAAGTTTTACGTGATTTTAAGGTTTTGCTTAGGTTAGGTTTTGCTTTAGGTTCTCGGTTTTTTGAATAAATCATTTAATAAAAGTTTATCATGATAAAAATTCTGCTTGATATTTGGCTTTTGCTTAGGCTTAGGTAAAAAAGGTTTTGGATACATTGTTTTAGTGAAAAAATAGGAGAAACTTGTCTTTTGAAAAGTGCGTTTACAAAATCGTATCCAAAAGACGAGTTTTCCGAAGACGAGATGTTCAAAAAAAAGTTTTCCAAAGACGAGTTGTAGAAGATACGAGATGTTGAAAGACGCATTTGTAAAAGACGAAATTTCCGGAAACCATTAGGAACTTATAGCAAATTGGATTTTAGAACAAGAATTTGAAACCGTAAGTAAAGAAGTCGGAGAAGACAATTTGGATTTTTTAAAACCTGAACCCCGTACTTTGCTTGATAAAAAATATATTAAAATTTAGCATTTCTTATTAGTTAAAAAAATCAAAAAAACTCAATTTTTGCAGAAAGTTTAAATGATTAAAGCAGAATACCAACGTAATCAAGTTTGTAGGTCCAAGTTTCAAAGATTGGGGCTCATTATGATGTTCAAGCACTTTGATTTAGCCTAATCAATACCAATTATTTCTGCAAAGTCAATTGGTATTAAATTAGGCATACAACAAATACATTATACTGGCGGTTACGAAATGCTTTTAACAAAAGTTCAGTGTTAAAATGGTTATTTTAGAAAATTTTTATAATTAAATCCTTAATGTAAATACAAGAACTGGTATTACTTAAAAATGCATTAAAATAATGTTTACGAACAAGACTTCATGGAATGAAGTAAATCCAAATTGTTTTTGATTTTTCACGAATTATTTATGGATTGTTAAATGGTTTTAAATACAATGGCGTTATTGAAATCATAATAATTATAAATAAATCTGGATCATATTTCATGATTTTCAAACGGATGAAAATTTAATATTCCAAATAAGTACATATCGTCGTTACTCTAACACAATGAGTCAAATGCGTCGTGAAAAACTCATAACTGTGACTCTTTTTATCTCTTAACACACAATTAATATAAACAAAATGAGCCAGAGTCACGTAAATTTTATACTGATTGTGGCTCTTTGTGTCAGAGTAACGACGATTCTTAAACTGACTCCGGCAGGTAATTATAGCAATGGTAGGGATAAATCAACTATAGGATGCAGTTTTAAGGTGGATGGATAATTCAGAATCGGGCAGAACCATGAAATTGAGAACAGATTAAAGTCGTTAAAGCCTTGAGAACTTAGAACTGAAAATTTAAGCCGAAAATTGGGAACTCAGAGGGGACATTGGATCGGACGTTTGAAATCACTAAACCCTATTTCTAAGCCTAAGCCTAAACCTAACCGTAAACTCAACGTTAAACTTAGGTTTAGGTACAGTTTACGTTTAGGCTTTAGTATAGGTTTTAGCGATTAAAGTTTCCTCGGCTGCGAAAAAATGGGAGGAAGTAAAATTTTAAATGTAAGTTAAGCAGGAGCTAGGGTTAGATGAAGTTGAATTAAACTTTAGAAAAAAATTAGCTAAGTAGCCTTCTGAAATATATCTCTACCAGAAAACTAACTGTGAACATTTTTTATCACCGTTTCTTTCCTTCACGTATACGCGCTTTAACTTAGTTTTCCACTAACTAAACGGATGCACTTTGCGGCTTATTCGCTCAAGTAAACATACCGTATATGCGGTATTCCCTACAATACGCCCCTAACAAGCCGGCTATTAGTTTATTAGCCAGATCCACCGTTTATTAAATTTTCCAAAGCGAAGAGGTCGTTGCCAATATATCGGAAAATTGATAAAGGCAATCGGGGAACCCGTATACACTTTTTTCACGAAGGCCGCATTCCTGGTTTTTCTACGTTTAGCTTACACTCCGGACCGACTCCATTATGTTGAGAAAAGTCGCCTCGGTTATACGTATATGGTATAGGAGCGGGTGGCGGCGCGAAAATCCTTCTGATTGAAAATCTCATCAAATTCCATCGGGGGGCTCCCCGCTCTTAAGAAACTCCATCCGGCTAAAGTCCTCTAATTTTAATTGTCAATTACCCTCGCTTCCCCCTTCGCTTTCCGTTTTATATACTCATCTTAGACGGGGAGGTCCGTGTCGGCTCCCTCAAGCACGCCCTTCAATTTGGACGGATAGCGCCAAAAGGGAACCTATTTCACTTTTTTCTTTATTTTCTGAGCCGCCGTGATAAGTCAAAGCTGGAATCAAAAATCGTTAGGCTAGTGTTTGAAAAAAACACAGCTGGAATTAAAGATCATTAGGCTAGTTAGTTTCTGAAATAAACACGGCCTGTACCTGTTTGGGTCGTGAGCTGAAAGCTTAGTTTTTGACGGGAACGCCTGGAACCTATTTCACTTTTCTTTTCTTCTTTTCTGAAGCGCCGTGATAAGTCAAAGCTGGAATCACAACATCATGAGGCTAGTTAGCTTCTAAAGAAAATTTGGTCTATACCGGGTTGATCGTGAGCGTACCGTTTGTTTTTGAACGGAACGTCTGGACTTTTATTTTCTAAACTTCCGTGATAAGTTAAAGCTGGAAGCAACAAAATCACGAGATGGTTAGGCTAGTGTTTTAAGAAAAATCAGGCAGTAATACTTGCTTAATGATGAGTTCAAATGGTGATTTTTCCGTGATTTTTTAAAAAAAAACACCTTTTTTATTTCTAAGTTGTCTTTTTTAATATTTTGCGCTAGAATCATATTAATAAAAAAAGTAAAGACTTTAATTATTTTTTTTAATTTAAATTATATAATAAAAAACAGGATACATTCATATAATATATATATAATAAAAAACAAATCAAAGAAAACAAGGTAACATTTAAATTTGTAAATTTTTATTCAATTGATATTGATGCTTTATTTTTACTGTAATATTTTATTATTTTATAAAAAATTCCCGGAAAAACCACCATTTTAGCTCATCATTAAACAAATATTATTGCCTGATTTTTCTTAAAACACTAGCCTAACGATCTCGTGATTTTGTTGCTTCCAGCTTTAACTTATCACGGCAGTTTAGAAAATAAAAATCCAGACGTTCCCTTCAAAAACAAACGTTTGCGCTTACGATCAAACAGGTATAGACCAAATTTTCTTTAGAAGCTAACTAGCCTTATGATCTTCTGATTCCAGCTTTGACTTATCACGGCGCTTCAGAAAAAAAAAGTGAAATAGGGTCCAGGCGTTCCCGTCAAAAACTAAGGTTTCAGCTCACGACCCAAACAGGTACAGGCCGTGTTTTCTTCAGAAACTAACTAGCCTAATGATCTTTAATTCCAGCTGTGTTTTTTCAAACACTAGTCTAACGATTTTCGATTCCAGCTTTGACTTATCACGGCGGCTCAGAAAATAAAGAAAGTGAAATAGGTTCCCTTTCGGCGCTATCCGTCCAAATTGAAGGGCGTGCTTGAGGGAGCCGACACGGACCTCCCCGTCTAAGATGAGTATATAAAACGGAAAGCGAAGGGGGAAGCGAGGGTAATTGACAATTAAAATTAGAGGACTTTAGCCGGATGGAGTTTCTTAAGAGCGGGGAGCCCCCCGATGAAATTTGATGAGATTTTCAATCAGAAGGATTTTCGCGCCGCCACCCGCTCCTATACCATATACGTATAACCGAGGCGACTTTTTTCAACATAATGGAGTCGGTCCGGAGTGTAAGCTAAACGTAGGAAAACCAGGAATGCGGCCTTCGTGAAAAAAGTGTATACGGGTTCCCCGATTGCCTTTATCAATTTGCCGATATATTGGCAACGACCTCTTCGCTTTGGAAAATTTAATAAACGGTGGATCTGGCTAATAAACTAATAGCCGGCTTGTTAGGGGCGTATTGTAGGGAATACCGCATATACGGTATGTTTACTTGTGCGAATAACCCACAAAGTGCATCCGTTTAGATAGTGGAAAACTAAGTTAAAGCGTGTATACGTGAAGGAAAGAAACGGTGATAAAAAATGTTTATAGTTATTTTTCTGGTAGAGATATATTTCAGAGGGCTACCTAGCTAATTTTATTTTCTTCTAAGTTTAATTCAACTTTATTTTACCCTAGCTCCTGCATAACTTACATTTAAAATTTTACTTCCTCCCATTTTTTCGCAGCCGAGGAAACTTTAATCGCTAAAACCTATACTAAAGCCTAAACGTAAACTGTACCTAAACCTAAGTTTGACGTTGAGTTTACGGTTAGGTTTAGGCTTAGGCTTAGAAATAGGTTTTAGTGATTTCAAACGCCCGATTCCAATGTCCCCTCTAAGTTCCCAATTTTCAGCTTAAATTTCCAATTCTAAGTTCTCAAGGCTTTAACGACTTTAATCTGTTCTCAATTTCATGGTTCTACCCGATTCTGAATTATCCATCCACCTTAAAACTGCATCCTATAGTCGGATTTAACCCTACCATTGCTATAATTACCTGCCGAAGTCAGTTTAAGAATTTTTTTTTTTTTTTTTTTTTTTTTTTTTTTTTTTTTTTTTTTTTTTTTTTTTTTTTTTTTTTTTTTTTTTTTTTTTTTTTTTTTTTTTTTTTTTTTTTTTTTTTTTTTTTTTTTTTTTTTTTTTTTTTTTTTTATTTTTTTTTTTTAAAAAAAAAATATTTAATTATTTGAAATATTAAATTTTCATTCGTTTGAAAATCATAAAATATGATCCAGAGGTACTGATTAAAAGTATCATTTAAATAACGCCATTGTATTCAAAACCATTTAACAATACATGATGACTTCGTGAAAAATAGAAAACAATTTGGATTTACTTTATTCCATGAAGTCTTGTTCGTAAACATTATTTTAAAGCATCTTTAAGTAATACCAGTTCTTGTATTTACATTAAGGATTTAATTATAAAAATTTTCTAAAATAACCGTTTCAACACTGAACTTTTGTTAAAAGCATTTCGTAACCGCCAGTATAATGTATTTGTTGTATGCCTAATTTAATACCAATTGAATTTGCAGAAATAATTGGTATTAACACTAAATGAGAAGTGCTTGAACATCATAATGAGCCCCAATCTTTGAAACTTGGACCTACAAACTTGATTACGTTGGTATTCTGCTTTAATCATTTAAACTTTCTGCAAAAATTGAGTTTTTTTGATTTTTTTAAATAATAAGAAATGCTAAATTTTAATATATTTTTTATCAAGCAAAGTACGGGGTTTAGGTTTTAAAAAATCCAAATTGTCTTCTCCGACTTCTTTACTTACGGTTTCAAATTCTTGTTCTAAAATCCAATTTGCTATAAGTTCCTAATAGGTTCCCGGAAATTTCGTCTTTTACAATACAACTTTCAACATCTCGTATTCTACAACTTGTCTTCGGAAAACCCCTTATTTAAACATTTCGTCTTCGGAAAACTCATCTTTTGAATGCGATTTTGTAAACGCACTTTTTAAAAGACAAGTTTCTCCTATTTTTTGACTAAAACAATGTATTGAAAACCTTTTTTTACCTAAGCCTAAGCAAAAGCCAAAAATTAAACAAAATTTTTATCATGATAAACTTTTATTAAATAATTTATTCAAAAAACTGAGAACCTAAGCCTAAACAAAACCTAAATATCAAGCAAAATTTTATCATGTTAAATTTGTATTTAATGATGCTTTTTGAACTGAAGAGTAAAAAAACTTATTTTTTTCCTAAGCCTAAGCAAATCCCAAAAATCAAGGAAATTTTTATCATTAGGGTGGAAACTCGTATTTTTTAAAGTACGTTTAGAAAATCGCTTCCAAAAGACGAGATGTTTAAAAGACAAGTTTTCCGAAGACGAGATGTAGAAATGTTGAAAGACGAGATGTAGAAGACGAAATTTCCGGGAACCTTTCTAATATCACCGTCTATGATATCACTCTATTTACATTGTCATAAATAGTAATTGGCTATGATGTTCGTAATAAATTAGGCTAAAAAACTGATGGTACATAAATTTGAATGACTCCAAAATATGATCTTTTATTTTTTATTAAGTAAATAATAATTGCAAAACCCGAAATCCTGGTTCTTCTTCACAAAAAGAACGTGTCAAAATTACTTGACAGCGCTTTGTAAGTATTTTAGTTGTTTTAATCAAATAAAAATTAAAGGGTCATATTAAAAATAAAAAAACCGGTTAAATTTATACCATATTTTTCCATTCTAATTTTCAATATGTGACCATGACGGTCAACCCATCATTATCATTGGGTGGTAATATGTTTACTCATCGGTTTTATATGGCTTTTCACTTTAGTTTTTATTATTTACTGAGACAACTACAAATCTAAGCTGTATAGTTCCTGTTTGTGCAAATAAAAAAGAACAAAAAATAAACTCGCACTAAAAAATTTCAAAAATACCCAAATGATGTTTCACGCAATATATTTTAAAAACATAAAAGTGAAATAAAATTAAAAACATTTTTATTTAAAAATTTTTTATTTAAATCAATCAAACTTTTTAAAAAAATTATTAAAAATATATAATACTTTGGTTGAAAAGAAAGTATATTAAAAATTTTGCTCACTACTTTTAGTACTAAATAAAGTCCTTGTATATCAGCTAATTAAGTAACTTGGAGAATTTTTCAATAAATATTTTTTAAAAGAATAGCTATATATTGCTTATTATTGTTCATACGGTAATTTGAACCTTTTCATCTGAAAACTTACTGATTCTGAAACAATTTTTTGACATATGTCGCTATGTTTTAATACATATGTAAAAATTAAGTGGCTTTTAAAATTGTTAACACGGTTTATGACCTCAAACTTTCTCCGTTGGTTTTTTTAAACAGACTTTGTAGTTTTTATTTCGTAAATATAGCGTTTTGTAAAACCAAAAATTTTGTGAGCTGAAAAAATGTTAAGTAAGACGTTCAAGATTTGCAGTAAGCCAAAATCACGTTATTGTTTGTATTTGAAATTTTAGAAATACAAAAAATTAATGAACTTTCAAATATTTTCTGCTTTTCGGCAAATTTTTTTCTACTTTATGTAATAGCATTTAATATTTTATCAATCAGTTCACAATAACAGTGGTGACTGCATCATTTTTTTGTTTGTTAATAAAAAAAAAACAAACCAAAATTAACGACCGAATTAGACTTAATTTTTTAAGTTTGACATATATTTTAGGGACTATATATTAATAATAAGCCTATATTCTATAATTTAATATGATCAATTTTTTATAATAAAATAATATATTTTTAAAAAAGTAACAATTAAAAAATTTAGTTTTTATTCTAATATTAATGACAATAGGTGTTGTAAATACGTACTACTGATTCACGAATACAGTACAGTATCGCCACAAAAATGTGATTAAGTATCAAATACCGCTTAAAACGTAAAATATTTAAAGGCAAACGTTCTTAAAGATTCAAAAATACTACTAAAAGTTTAATTAATTTAATTAAAATCAACTAACAAAACTTTGGTAGTATACATTTTTTAATAAAATAACCTTGGTAAAACAAATTTTGTGAAAATTGTAAATCTTTTGGTAAAAGAAAATTACTTTCCAGACCTAAGGGAGATATATTTTCTTTCTTGAAACACAAACAATAGCTAATTTAAGTGGTATATAAATTTTAGTTATAAGATCAAAGCACGTAGAAGATAAAGAAGTATCAGATAATGATTAATTTTTTGGAAATTTTTGTCTCAAGTTTCCGTCTACCCAAAAATAATTTGTTCCCCTTTTATAACAAATAGCCGTTTACCAGTAAAGAAAATTCACCAAATAACTCATAGGAGTTTCGTTAGATTGTAAGTATAATTTTGTTCACCGAAAATTGGTATATTTTTTCTAAAGGTGAAGTGACATGAAATTAGTTTTTTTACATAAAATCTTAGCTTACCTGTTGTTTAATACTTACTAGCTTTTTGGTATTCGAGAATAAAATAAGATTAATAACTCATAATCATCCACAATCTTAAACACACTTAAATGCACTTAACATAAACTTACAATGGTTGACAAATGGTAATGCACAATATCATTATTCTAAATTAAACTAAATGTCTAAACGGTAAATATAAAAAGGCAAAACATCGCCATAAATCAGAAATTTACCGTTTTATATTAGATTTTCGTAAAGTTTTTTTCACGATTCGTTGCTATATTATTCATAACTATTACCCCCATTTTCAAGAATAATTGATCAAGATAATAGCTATAAATTGCTTTTGAAGATTCCCCACACATAATATTTGCTTTACGACAGAGCAATCTTTTTTCACAATTTCAAATTATAATAACATATATGTTGTTTTAACTCTACTTAAAGAAAAAAAATTCGAAAAATTAAACCCAAAAATTTTTATTTTTTATAAAGTTAGAAAACTAGTATAAACAACAAACATATTCTGTAATGTTGAACTTGAATTTATTTTTGTTGAATAAGTCGTGGCTTTCTTCGCAATTAAAAATTTCCTATAAGTCTTATTTTATATATTTATGTGAATTTATAAAAAAACACGCCATAGTTTTGAAATTTTGTAAAAATTTGTACATTTTTACCCCCAGGAAAACATTACTTATATTTCATTGGACTTTACTATTGTTTTTTATTATAAAATATTGATATTTATTTTTATTGAAATATTTCTAACTAAAGGTATTTTATTATTTATTTTATAACTGGTACACTATTTTTATTTTATAAGAAAACTAAATATTATCATTTAAAATATTTTTTCATTTTTATATACTTGCGAAATAAGGCACCTAAAAACTATGTAAAATGCATATGTTTTTGTGAATTATATTACGCCACCTAATTTATACACAAACGCATTTTATGGAAATTATATTGAGTAAATACTATTTACTTTACTGGTTAAATACTATTCATGTTAGCGTAAAAATCTAAGATAAATAACTATAAAGACGCGCTAAATTCAGTTGAGTTCTTATCTTGATATGAAACTTAATCCCAGTAAAATAAATATTAATTTTTTAAAATTACAACAAAGCTAAAAATTCATACAAGTAATTAAAAAATATAACTAAGCATAAACGTAACAGATAATTTGTTTTTAAATTTAAAATAACTTATACGCGTTAAAAATACGATGAAGTTATATTTATCGCACGGAACCATTGCACAACTAAAAAAACTAAAAAAATCCCCTTCGGTGACAAGTAGTTAAGATGTTTCAGAACTTTGGGATTTTCTTCTTCCAACACCGTTGAGTTGTGGAAAACCCATAGGGCTTCTTAACATCTTAATGAGCTACTCCTATCAACGGAAGATCATAGGCACCTGCTGTTGTTGTGCAAGTGACTGACTTTCTTAGCCGGTGGAAATTTAATTTTTTCAACAAAAGTGTGCGGAAAAACCAGCGCCAATATGTAAAATGCTGGCGAATTGTCACGCGACAGGATTAAAATGATTTATTATTTGAAATTTTGGAACACATAATTTTGAGGAGATAAATAGAATTATAAAGTGATATGAGGTTTGTAAAATTTTAGCGCTATATCGTTAATATTTATTATATTCCTTGCATTTGGTGACCATATGAATTGATGCGCTTATTTTATTAGCTTAAAAATTTATGCATAGGTATTTTCTTATATTTTTATTAAAAAAAACAAAAAGATTAAGACCATACGTTTTGTTCTCGCTTTATACTAAATCGTTATGTTTTTTTTTGTTTTTAATTCATACTAATCGATTATCAGGTCATACTGAGTAAAAAATTTTATTAAATAAAAAATTATTTCATAACTATTAATTAAAAACATAAGCTTTAATTTAGTTTAGTTTTTATTAATCATATGTTCAATAAAAAGGCTTTATTTTAAAAAGTGGTTCATAAAAACAACATCAATTTTAACCAAGCGGTATTTTTGTTATGAATTCGCTAAGCGTTTGAAATATATTTCTAAAGTAATACATTTTCCTTGGTGGTAATTGATACATCGCTTTGTAATAATTAAAAAACAATAAGAAATACACCATAAATAAGTATACTGCACATTTAAGGTTTATTGGTTATTAATTGTCTAAACAAAGTGGGTTTTTTTAACACTAAGATCTAGATCTCATTAAGATTTCATTTTATTAATTTTGAATTATTTACAGCGTGTTTACTTCACCATTTTTGAAACAGTTTAATTTTTTTATAGGTTACGTCATTTTAAAAGAAAAAAAGTAAGAATGATAATTTGAAAATTAAGGCTTAGGTATGTATGAACTGCTAACTATATCCTATTATTCTATTATTAAAATCATTCTTTTTTATATCTTAAGCATTAGTTTATTCTTTATAAAGCGTTATTTTTATCATGAACCCGTAAGGACTTTTATTTCAAATCATAAAAAATTATTATAAGAAAAAAATATTATAAAATATTAGTAATATTTAATAATTTTAAAAAGCATTTAACAGTGATTTATTTTTATTTATTTATTTCAAATAACTCCAAGCGACCTTCGAGAAAATTTTTATAAACAAAAAACAATATTTTTAATTCATTATAATTATATTTTATTATCATATATTATTATTAAGTTATATTATTATGATTACTTTGATCATATATTTTTACTTTATTGCACAAAAATATATAGAAACGCGAGCTACAGTGGATGCTACGTAGATAAAGCTTTATTAGAAGTCTGAGTTAGATTTTAAAATGACTAAAACGATGAATCATCTGTAGTCTACTTCTCTATTGGTCGGAGGGTCTGTGCTGATTTTAAGATTGACTAACTCAGATTATCTCAGCTTCAGTTTCAAAGTTTTATTCTTCCAATACTTGTTTTGTGTTCCCATAAAAAATTGCTTGTTTAGGCGCGATGTAGACTATAATATAAATTACAATTATACATGTAGCAGTGTACATTATTTATTATGGTCATTTTTGTAAAAGTTATATTTTCATAAAAATTCAACGGACTTTCTATCTCACAATATTTGAGAACCTAGGTAAGAATTTTTTTAAGATTGGAATTTTATAACAAAAAATTATACATTAATTTATTAGCCTACGAAACAGTAGTTACAATCCTAACGCCTAACATCGATATGACACTTATATCGAATCAAAAATTCATAAGAATTCCCTCTACTTTTCTGATTTAATCAAGACTTAAACACGCTAAGTCCTCGACGAATAAAATTCTATGCGATTCAAGCTAGCACATTTAATTAATTAGACATACTTTTTACAGTTTTTCTCTTAATACTAAACTACTTTTATAACTAGAATTATAATAAAAATACAATGATTTGAAACAAAAGATCTAATTTTGTTCATTGCCAAAAAAAAATCAAGAATATTTATTCAAATTACAAATTTTGAATTGCTATATAAAACTTCTATCCATAATAAAATAAAATAACTCTCGAGAAATCCCAAGTAAATTTAAAACTTTAATTCGCTTCACAATTTGCCGCCAAAGAAAATTTTTTTCGGGCTGGTGATATATGCCTCGAGGGGATTGGAAAATTACTAAAGGCGCTTCAACTAATACTTCTGGATTTGACTCGTCGCGATAACGGAAAGGCTTTAATCATTGATGTTTATATAGTTTTATTTGATACTGTATAAAGTTACCATTGGGAAAGTTATTTGAGCAATACGTAACTGAACGAAGTAGATGACAA
>JASAMX010012114.1:0-17811 GCA_030248175.1 Microlaimidae sp. YZB2_3
AAAAGTGACGTCCTCCCCCCCAATGGAGTAACCTCCCCCCTTTAATGTTCTGAATTATAATATTAACAATTCAAAGCTATATTTGTACTTATACTTCCAGAAAACCCCCAGATGCTATTTTAGTGTTGGTTAAATATTAAGAGTAAAGTAAGTTTGCATTGGGGGCGCCTTATTGGGGCCCCAGCCCCCCTTTTTACATCTCGTCCACCCAAAATAAAGCCCACAAGGAAATTTGCATAAAAATGAGAGGCCCAAAAGATTTACTTTTTTTGGCTTGTTGGTTAGAAACATCTTTAACGGGTAATACCAGCAACAAAATGGGGGTTGTACCCCCATTTAAAGTGCTCGGGGGGGGTTCAAATCAAAAAATGGAGTTTATAATTGAAATCAGCAACTTGAAAAACCCCTGGACACCCAGTTATGGCTGGTTAGAAACATTAACGGGTAATACCAGCAACTAAACAGGGTACTAAATGGGGGTCGCACCCCCATTTAAAGTGCTCGGGGGCTCAAATAAAAAAACGGAGTTTATAATCAAAATTAGCAACTTGAAAAACCCCTGGAAACCCAGTTATGGTTAGTATGGTGTGTTTTTAAAAGAAACACCAGCTGTGGTGTGGTGCGATTTATAAAAAAATTCGCGCGCAAATTTTTTGCGCGCGCGGAGCGAGCGTTTCGCGCGCTCATTTTTAGTAACTGCCTTTTTTTCGGCATTCTTCAAGTATAACCCATTTAATTACATGGACTACTTTAAGTATAGACGAACTAACATTTTAAATCCCTTATTTTTCAAGTACAATTAATTAAAATAAATAGTTTTTTTGATAAATCTTAAGAAAAACACGTAAACTTAAAAATTTTGTCAAGATAAAAATAATGAGCAACCTTAATCGTGGAGTATAGACCTTAGTTTCCCTAAGCAGCCTAAGCAAAACCTTAAAATCAAACTAAAGTTTAAATTTGGCTTGATTTTTAGGTTTTTGGTTATTTCAGGAAAACTAGAGTCTACAGTTCACGATCAGATCATTTATAAATATTCTTACAATAATTTTCATGAAAAATAAGGGATTTAAACTGTTAGTTCGTCTATACTCAAAGTAGTCCATGAAATTAAATGGGTTATTCTTGGCAAGCACTAAAAGACACCTACCACACCTACGACAACCACACGGAACGTCAGAGGGGGTGAAAGTCCTCTTGTTACTAAAA
Source organism: Microlaimidae sp. YZB2_3 (assembly GCA_030248175.1). Classification (NCBI taxonomy): domain Eukaryota; kingdom Metazoa; phylum Nematoda; class Chromadorea; order Desmodorida; family Microlaimidae; species Microlaimidae sp. YZB2_3. The sequence goes on from JASAMX010012114.1 coordinate 1,210, forward strand.
ATTTCCCTAAGCAACCTAAGCAAAACCTTAAAATCAAGCTAAATTTAATGTTTTGTTTGATTTGAGGTTTTGCTTAGGTTGCTTAGGTCGATCGGTGTAGTAGGTGTAGTAGGTGTGGTAGGTGTCTTTTAGTGCTTGCCTTATTCTTGAGGTTCCCGGAAATTTCGGAGGTTTTGCGGCAAGCACTAAAAGACCAGTGTTTCCAGGTTGGGGTTTTTCTCCCTAACTTTAGGTTTTTTTTTCAAGTGATTGAGTTTTTTTTTAAAAAAAACCACATAGGGTTTTTTGGGGTTTTTTTTCTGGAGTTGGGGTTTTTTTAGGGTTTTTTTTAGTTTGAACGAAATTTTTTAAATATCTAAATTATGTCATATTTGGTTAAAAACAGCCTTAAATCCACAAAAATTTTCTCTAAAATGCTAGTGGATTAATAAATATTACTTCTGCTGGTTAATTTGGACTGTTGGAAAACAATTATGGCAAACCTAGGCCGGAATGCACGGTAACGGGACTTTAGAGCCGAAGTGAGGGGACTTTAGAGCCGAGGGTCTTTAGAGCCGTAATGTGGGACTTTAGAGCCGTATTGGAGGGACTTTGGAGCCGGAACGTAACTTTTGTGTTCGGAAAATTCATAAAAAATTAAAATTAAGGGTCTTTAGAGCCAAACTCCTAAATTTATTATTTTTTTGTTATGTGCGTTACATATTTTACAAATTTAGTACATTTTATGGAAATTAGTGAGATTTTGACTTGTAAAACTGTTTAACACCTTTCAATAGTATTTTTAAAAACTTTTTGGTGTCAGCAAAGAATATTTTCGGCAAAATATTTTCCAAAATATTTTTTTTCATAAGGCACTAAATTTATCAGCATTTCAATAGCTTTTAAGCTTTTTTTAGACTTTTATCATGAGTTTTAGGTTTCGCTTAGGCTTAGGAAAGAAAAAGTTTTTTTTTGTTTTGATTTTTGTTGTGCAAAAATTTTTTAACATAAAACATCTTTTATATTTTTTATAATAAATATTTTAAAAAACCTGAATCTTAACCCTTAGCCATACCTTAAATTCATATAAAAAATCTTTATTTAAACAAATCAAAAATCGAAGCCATGTTCTTGCACTAAAATAATAATATGAAGTTTATCAATTTCTCGAGCATAATTAATTTAAATTTCCATTTTAAATTTACTAATTTAATGGTTTTTAAGCTTAATTTAATGTTTTTGATAGTGTAATTCAGTTTAAAATCATTAATTTTTAAAAATTTACTTGTAGAAACAGCCAAAATGATTCAAAAAGCATTTTAATTTGTTTAATTTGTTCTTTTTTGTTGATTCCGCCTGACCTGCACATCAATATATAATTTAAAGAAATTTGAGGCGGAGTCGGAGTCAGAGTCGGTGAAATTTAGTGTTTGCCAGAATTTAGTGTTTATATGTGTTATGTAAATGTTTAAATATTACTTGTATATTGTGGTTTCTATATTGTTTTACTATTGTTTGCAAACGCATTTTTCATTTCGGCTCTAAAGTCCCTGCTGCGGCTCTAAAGTCCCCAGGTCCGGCTCTAAAGTCCCGGCTCTAAAGTCCCTCGGCTCTAAAGTCCCCAAACCGAATTCACAAAGCGGGGTATTCGGTGTATACAACGTGTAAACTACGGTATTTTTGGGTGCTAGCACGGTGTTAATTAATCCGGACAAATTACAGTAGGTTTCCTAGCTAATTTTATTTTTTTGTTTGAAAAATTTCTTGTTTAACATATTTACAATATTTTGTTCTGCCCTGCGACTTTTAACACAAATTTTAATTAATTAATTTAATTTAATGATCAGATAACAGAATTAATTTTATACTAATCATAGTTTATGCATATTTTAATTCATACTGTTTTAATCATATAATTTTATTTTTTTTTTCTTTTTTTTTTCTCTTTTTCTATTTTTTTTCTTTTTTTTTTTCATCAACAACATCAAATCTGCGACTTAATTGCCGCCAATATGAATTACAATACGTATATAAAGTTAGCGCACGAAATTCGTGCGCGCACGAATTTCCGCGCACGAATTTTGAGCCTGTATATTTTCAGTCGCGCGCACGAAAAAAAAACGATTTTTACGCCTATCGCACATTAAGCACAGTACGTGTATAAAGTTAGCGCACGAAATTCGTGCGCGCACGAATTTCCGCAAATTTATTAATTTATTAATATTTAATATTTATTAATAATACGAATTTATTAATATTTTTATGTACAGTTGAAAAAATATTTTTGCTTTAAATTAAATAAAAGGGTTATTTCAGTTCCGACTCCCGAGGTTATTCATTTTCCGGCTTAAAATGTAGTTGTTTTCCTAATATACACAAAATATAAGCTTTAAAAATTTACTCTGTTTTTATCGGTTCTCATTTTGCAAACTAATAAAAAAGAAAATCTATTTCGTTTTACAAAATACTTTGTTATTATATGGATAAATTTAGTTAAAAACAATATCCTTATTGAAAATTTGTTGTTTTTTTATAAATAATAAATATTCTTATGGAATGTTTGAGAAATATTTAAGAAACTTTGATGTTTGAGAAAAAATTGTTTATAAACCCTGGAGAATACAACGTATGTATATTGTTTTTTGTAGTAATAATCAAATAAATAATTCAAAAATAAAAAACACAAAAAATCAATCGTAACTAAGTGCATTTTAAAGTTAGCGCACGAAAGTCGTGCGCGCACGAATTTTAGTTATTTTTATTGGTAAATAAATAATTGATCGATTTTTTGGAAAAAAATATTATAAAACATTACTATTAATTAAATAGTTTATTTTTTTTTTTAATTATAAAAACATTTCTTTACACATTAAAAAACTCAGCAATTCAATAAACTATCGAAAACAAAATTTGATTTTATTTTGCAAACTAATAAAAAAGAAAATCTATTTCGTTTTACAAAATACTTTGTTATCATATGAATATATTTTGTTTTCTATAATTCATTGGATTGCTGAGCTTTTTAATGTGTAAAAAAGGAAATGTTTTCATAAAAAAAAACAAAAATAACTATTTAATTATCGTGGAGTAATGTTTTATAATGTTTTTTTCTAAAAAATCGATCAATTATTTATATACCAATAACAATAAGCTGAAAAATTGCATGCGCTCACAATGTCATCCGCTAACTTTATATACGTACTGTGCTTATTGTGCGATAGGCGCAAAAATCGGCTAACAGGAGAAAACTCCGCAGCTGACTCCGCAGCGGAGTTACCTGGAGTGAAATAACCTTTTTTAAGCTTAAGGCTATGGGTTCCTAAGCCTAAGCAAAGCCTTAAAAACAACCTAAACTTTAACAAATAGCTGCGCGAAGAAAGTTTAGGTTGTGTTTAGGCTTTGCTTAGGCTTAGGAAGGCGTACGCTTAAACTCCGCTGCGGAGTCAGCTGCGGAGTTTTCTCCTAATAGCCCAAAAATCGTTTTTTTCGTGCGCGCGACTGAAAATATACAGGCTCAAAATTCGTGCGCGGAAATTCGTGCGCGCACGAATTTCGTGCGCTAACTTTATATACGTATTACAATTGTGACTAATTATCACTGAACATAGCTATCTGATATGACTTTTAAGGCTCAAAAAGAGCGCTTATTTAAGTCAGTTTTAAAACTTTTCTTGAATGCATCCAAAGAATCGACAGTTACTTGAGATGGGAGTAGATTGTTCCAAGGTGTAACCACCCTATTTGCAAAAGAAATTTTCCTTGCATTAATTCGGCAGTCTTCCATTGTCAATTTAAATGGATGACCACAGGTAGGCTGCGAGTTTGATTTTAAAAAAATCATTGGCTTGCAAATTGTTTAAGCAATGTATAATTTTATGGTCTGGTTGTAGAGGTTGTTGTTATTGTTGAATTACCTGAAACTTATCTTCCCTATGCAGATTATGCAAAGGGCAGGCGCTAAGACAAGCCAGGAGGAGTCTCCTTCAGGTCTCTATAGACAACAAAAACGATGTTTTAGAAATCAATTTTCATGCATTAAAATACCATAATATAACTAATGGCAGAGTCGTTGATAATAATAAAAATCTAATAATAGACAGAACACAAGAACATACCTTTAAGTCTCTATAGACGACATTTCGACTATGCATGTGTTCCAGACCAAGGATGACTTCGGCAGCATAGAATTTCATTTCCTGTAATATCAAAAAGTCTCGTTCATGTTATTTTATACATCGGTCGTCTACTTCATTATTGATTATAAATAAGGTTTTCAGCAAACGAGGCTGTTTTTACAACGCCCTCATTTTCTAAAAATTTATTTACAGATACTCTCCTTACTAAGCTTAATCTACAGCCAGCAAAAACTTAGTGGAAAATGTTTGAGTTGAGTTCTATAACTTGCACGAAAATGACGTGGACTGGAAAAATATTTTTAAATGCACATTAACAAAAATGTTAATGATACATAGTTATATTAAGGCATGGTTAACGTTAAAATCTATAATTATTAAAGCTTTGGTATAAATTCACCCCATTATTTAGATTATGCTCATTTAAATTTTTTCTAGTTCACATTATTTTTGCAAAGATTAGTATGTAATGAACGCTAACTATGATTTTTAATAGCCTACGTCTACTGAAAAAAAACAACAAAAGTTTGCTCACCGATGAACTTAACCTCTAAAGGCTGGTTCATACTTATGACAAAACGTCCTTTGGACAAAGACATAATTAAACATAAAGTTTAATTAAACATAAAGAGTCACAGTTATCAGTATTTTATGGCGATTCTGACTTATTCTCTTATAGCACACGATGCAATCAATTCTCACTTGCGTATGTATATAAGCGTTAATGTGTAGTGAAAGTCATGTAAAATGTTGATGACATAGGAAAAAATTTTTAGATAAGCATATCCCGCTAACAGCGGTAAACACAATTTTTATAAGCGTTTAATGTCGGCTATACAATGATATTACAATTATCTAATGATTTAACTGTACTGTTAACCAACCACATAATACTCACTCACCCAGACCTGTGCACTGCCCCCCCCCCCCCCTAGAGGTTTAAACGGGGGGGGGGCGATTCCAAAACGGGGGGACACGGGGGGCAACTTTTTTTGAAACGGGGGGGTGCGATAGAACAGGGGAGGAGCGAGCGGGGGGGAAAAAGAGAAAAAAAGGAGAAAAAAAGAGAAAAAAGAAGGGAAAAGAGGAAAAAGGGACAAAAAAAGCGAAAATAAGGTAAAAATAGGTCTAAAATGACTTAAAATACATTGAAATAGGCAAAAACTGCAAAAAAATTGCGATGACGGCGTCATCATAGGTCAAAAATGGCGTCATAATTATAGGGTACTTTTTCATTTTTTGGCGGGGTGGGGCAATAAAACGGGGGGGGAGCAAATTCGCCAATAAAACGGAGGGGGGGCATTTCCAGACCGTGCACAGGTCTGCTCACTTGAATCATTTTTAAACAGACTTCAGTTTGTAATATATTTGCTCTATAGAACGTACCTGTTCGCTGAACACTCCGTGTTGCGAGAGGTGATAGTGAAGATCTCCGCCGTTCATCAACTCCAGAATGAAACACAATTTGTCGGTCGTTTGAAACGCGTACGTCATACAAACGATGAAAGGACAGTCTTCCTAATTTAAGAAAAACCAGTTTAGTTCTCAGTCTAACCGAATTTCTCTTTTTTTTATTTTAAATCAGATTAAAAACAGATTTTTTGGCAAACATAGCAATTTTTTTTACAAAATAATAGTCACCGCTTACTTGCAAACTTTGATTATTATGACAATTAGATAGTTTTAAAAAAAACACAAAAAAAAAAACAGAAAAAAATTTCCTGCATGGTGCCAAACCAGAATTAGAAAAAGTATGCATCTTAAATCTTCAAAATTCAGCTTTAATCTTAATTTTAAAATTTTTAAAAGCTATTTTGGGTTCGGGGCAAAAATCCTAATTAGTCCGATATACAAAAAAATACCTTAGTATAACCAAGTATGAAAACACAAAAAATAGTAGCAAAAGCAATTCGTGTTCATTAATAAAAAACTTACTCCAGTGGAAACAAGCGATAACATGATTCGTTCATTCAAAGCCAAAGTTTCCCCTTGCTTTAATTTAATCCGCTTTTTGTCCAAGCATTTCATTGCATACCTGCAAGAACAGTTAATGAAATTATTATGTCTACCCCAAGTTATTTTTCTATTATAACTTGTTTTATAAAATATAGTTCTGGTGTGGCTTTAAACTTTGCACTTATGTGAATAAAAAATGATTATATTGAAAGGTTATTCAGTTATAAAATTTTTATTGAAAATAGAGCAATAATTATAAATTTATTGTTTCAAACAATTGTGTTTTATTCTTTAAACTTTTTGTTGATAGCATTATGCAGTTTTATTAAACTCCTTGTGTTAATACAGACCTGCGCACAATCTGGAAATGCCCCCTAGCTTTATTAGAAAGTCTTCCCCCCCCCGTTTTATTGCCCCCCCCCCCCGCCAAAAAATGAAAAAGTACCCTAAAATTATGGCGCCATTTTTTACCTATTATGACGCCATCATTGCAAAATTTTTGCAGTTTTTAGCCTATTTCAATGCATTTTAAGCCATTGTAGACCTATTTTTACCTTATTTTCGCTTTTTTTTGTCCCTTTTTCCCCTTTTTCCTTCTCCTTTTTTCTTTCTCCCCTGCTTGCCCCCCGGTTTAAAAAAATTTGCCCCACCCCGTTTTGGAACTGCCCCCCTAATAACCCCGGGGGGGGGGCCGTGCACAGGTCTGTTAATATAATTGTGTTAATTTAAAATTATAGTAAAAAATATACAGAAATTGTTTTGTTAATTTTTTTGTTTGTTATGTCTAGATAAACCAAACGCGAATATGCAGCAGGTAATTTTCCAGATTTGATGTTTGAGGGTCACATTAAAAAATATCGAACATTTTAGGTATGGGGCTCACTAAGTCATATCAACCTTCCTTTCTAGTGATGAACAGTTTCTGTTCCATGTTTCGGATATTCCGGGCCAAATTTAAATTCCGGTGTTGGTTCCTGTTCCGGATTTTTGTAAAATCTTAATTCCGGTTCTGGTTCCGGTGTTCCGGGAGTTTTGCAGTTTTATAGGCAGTTCCGGTTCCGGATATTTCTGGCAAAATTTGAAAATTCGATTCCGGTTCCTGTTCCGGATTTTTGAAAAATCTCAATTCCGGTTTCGGTTCCGGTGTTCCGGGGGTTCCGCAGTTCCGCACATCATTATTCCTTTCTATTTTCTTGAGAACTAAATTCTGAAAATTTGTTTATCAATGCTGACCATAGATGAACACGGCCAAAAAGCTAGGGGGGGGGGGGGTCGACCCCCCCTATGGAAAGGCTGAAAAAACGACCAGTCGAATTCACGAGTTTCTTCTCTATGCCTGCGGAATCCAAATGAATCGAAGGGGTCACGGGGGAACCGCAGTGGACACGTCACCAGTTCCGCCGACCACTACGGCGAAACCAACGACAGTTTCCGGTTTTAGAAGGGTGGGACAAACAGGTGAACTGTTAGGGTTGGTTCATACTTATGTAAAAACGTCCTTTGGACAAAGTCCAAAGGACAAACACAGCGTATAAACGTATGTAAAAAGTTGTTTGTATGTAAAACGTATGTAAAACGTATGTTTTTACATAAGTATCAACCAACCCTTAGGGCTGGTTCACACTAGATATGTTCTCCGGAGTTCCGAGCTCTGGAGCTCCGGAACAGAGCTCCGCTTTTAGGAGCTTCGGAGCAACCCCAGGAGCTCCGCCCTATCTTGATACTAATTTCATGAATAAATAGAGAGTGATGGCATAGATTATTTTGTCAAAATTTTTTTGTAAACTAGTTTTTTGCAAAACTTATTTAAATCAATAAAAATACTCCTACAAATACAAATGGAGCAGTTTAAAGTGTATTTCAAGCTTAAATAAGCCTCAAATCGCTCATTTAAGAGGCGGAGCTCCGGAGTTCTTCTGCTTTAAATGGCCGGAGCACCGGAGCATGATATTGGAGGGTAGGAACATTATACTAGTTCACACCGGAGAAATGATAAGTGACAAATGACAGAGTGACCGCACGTTTCCATACCACTATACTTCACTTGTCGCTGACGTGTGACCGCGCTTTCATTTGTCAGTTCTCCGATGTGAGCTAGCGCTCAGATTTTTTTTTTCAAAATTAAAATTAAACCCAAACGCCAAAGGAAGCGTCAAATCAGTGAGTAGCTTAGATTTCTTTCTGGCGATTAGTTAAAAATTAGATGTTCATCAATGAAGCCATCACTACGGCCGACAGGGCGAAAAAACCTGGGGCCTATTTCATAAAGATTTATGTAATTGTAAATTAATAAACGCATTTAATTTCTTCTTATTTTATTAATTAAAAAATACCTATGTAACTGTGGAATTTACGGAATTTACAGAGATGTAATTTCTTAAATTCTAAACGCAATTTTATTAATATACTTTTTAATTAAAAATACAAAAGAAAAATATGCGTTCATTAATTTACAGCGGTAAATTAATTACATGCAATCTTTATGAAATAGGCCCCTGGAGATCAAAAAAACTTCAACATTTTTTATAATGGGTGGCACGGGAGCGCCACGGGCGATTTAGCCCCGTGGCGCCGCGCCAACCATAATTAGAGAACGTGGGTAAATTTTGAAATTCAGAACCTTCTTCTTCTTATCATGGGTGGCGCGGGAGCGCCACGGGGCGATTTAGCCCCGTGGCGCCGCGCCAACCATAATTAGAGAACGTGGGTAAATTTTGAAATTCAGAATCTTCTTCTTCTTCTTCTTCTTATTATTATTATTCCAACGCTCCATTCTTAAAAACGATATTCCTCATTCGTTACAGATTGATCAAAAATAAACATGGGCTCATTAGAAAGAAGAAGGAATTACGCAACTTTCTTAGGAAGCACTTTTTTCATTTAGGTCCTTGTTATCGATTTATTGATCAAAATAAAAAAATTGAAAAATAGACAAATAAAAACTCCCAACCGCACATTAACAGCCTTTTGGCAACAATAAGGATTGTACAGAGCAGACAACCAACATCCCCTCATAAAAACCGCACAAAAATAGCAGACCGGTTTTAATTGGTGGCAGAAACGGCACCAGTTTCCAGCGCCATCTGCTTCAACCGCGCGGAAAACGGCAAAAACAACAGAGTACTTTTTTTAATTCTTGCATTACTGATGACAAAATTAATTCAAAATTTTATTTATTAAAAAATAATAATAAGCGTCGGTGGCGCGGGAGCGCCACGCGCCGGTAATCATCGGTGGTGCGGGGTGCCAACTGCAATTTAACCCACGGCACCGCGCCAACTATACTTAGAGAACGTGAGTAAATTTTGTTATTCATGTTCATCATCTTATTATTATTATTATTTTTTTTACTTTAAAAATTATAATTGCAATCATTGGCGCACGGCATCGCGCCAATTATATTTAGAGAACGTAGGTAAACTTTGTCTGAAGCGCAACTGCACCGCACTAACTATAATTAAACAACATGGGTTAATTTTGTAATTTAAATTCATCTTCTCTTTCTTATTATTTTTTTATTTTATCTCGGCAACGGAATGATTATAAACATATGTCATTGCGCAGCTAAAACTATAGTTTATTAAGCTATTTTGTAATTTAATTCAAAAAAAGTGGTAGACTAGCCTTGAAAAATGCTCTAATAATAGAGCAGGAAAAAGGGGCGATTTTTCCCCGGGCGTATGTTTAGACAGAAAACATGTAGACTAGTCTGAGATGGACATTATGTGGACTATAGGAAATTTGCATTTGGTTTTGCCGGCTGCTCACTAAATAAAAATTTCTACGATATGATAATGATTTGTTTATACATTGATCTACTCACACAGCACTGTTGCATTTTTTTTAGTTTGATGAAATGTCAATTGAAAAAATCATACTCACAGCAATCTTTGACAAGCGCGAAATCGCCACTTTTTCAAATTTATAGTTGTTTCTTACACATACAAATATAACCTTCTAATTGAAAAAGTGGCGATTTCGCGCTTGTCAAAGATTGCTGTGAGTATGATTTTTTCAATTGACATTTCATCAAACTAAAAAAAATGCAACAGTGCTGTGTGAGTAGATCAATGTATAAACAAATCATTATCATATCGTAGAAATTTTTATTTAGTGAGCAGCTGGCAAAACCAAATGCAAATTTCCTATAGTCCACATAATGTCCATCTCAGACTAGTCTACATCTTTTCTGTCTAAACATACGCCCGGGGAAAAATCGCCCCTTTTTCCTGCTCTATTCTTAGAGCATTTTTCAAGGCTAGTTATTATTATTATTCCAACGCTCCATCCTTAAAAGCGATATTCCTCATTCGTTACTGATTCATCAAAAATAAACATGGGCTCATAAGAAAGAAGGAATTACGCAACTTTCTTAGGAAGCACTTTTTTGATTTAGGTCCTTGTTATCGATTTATTGATCAAAATAAAAAATTTAAAAAATAGACAAATAAAAACTCTAAGAATAACAGCCTTTTGGCAACAATAAGGATTGTACAGAGCAGACAACCAACATAGCCCCTCATAAAAACCGCACAAAAAAAGCAGACCGGTTTTAATTGGTGGCAGAAACGGAACAAGTTCCCAGCGCCATCTGCTTCAACCGCGCGGAAATCGGCGAAAACAACAGAGTACTTTTTTTAATTCTTGCATTACTGATGACAAAATTAATTCAAAGTTTTATTTATTAAAAAAAGTAATAAGCGTCGGTGGCGCGGGAGCGCCACGCGCCGGTAGATAATCATCGGTAGTGCGGGGGTGCCACACTGCAATTTAACCCACCGCACCGCGCCAACTATACTTAGAGAACGTGCGTAAATTTTGTAATTCATGTTCATCATCTTTTTTTTATTATTATTTTTATTTTAGAATTATAATTGCAATCATTGTCGCACGGCATTGCGCCAACTATATTTAGAGAACGTAGGTAAACTTTGTCTGGAGCGCCACTGCACCGTACTAACTATAATTAAACAACGTGGGTAAATTTCGTAAGTTAAATTCATCATCATCTTATTATTATTTTTTATTTAAAAAAGTATATCTCGGCAACGGAATGATTATAAACATATGTCATTGCGCAGCTAAAACTATAGTTTATTAGGCTATTTTTTAATTTAATAAAAAAAAGTGGTAGACTAGCCTTGAAAAATGCTCTAAGAATAGAGCAGGAAAAAGGGGCGATTTTTCCCCGGGCGTATATTTAGACAGAAAAGATGTGGACTAGTCTGAGATGGACATTATGTGGACTATAGAAAATTTGCATTTGGTTTGCGCAGCTGCTCACTAAATAAAAATTTCTACCATATGATAATGATTTGTTTATACATTGATCTAATCACACAGCACTGTTGCATTTTTTTTAGTTTGATAAAATGTCAATTGAAAAAAATATACTCACAGCAATCTTTGACAAGCGCGAAATCGCCACTTTTTCAAATTTATAGTTGTTTCTTACACATACAAACATAACCTTCAAATTGAAAAAGTGGCGATTTCGCGCTTGTCAAAAATTGCTGTGAGTATAATTTTTTCAATTGACATTTCATCAAACTAAAAAAATGCAACAGTGCTGTGTGATTAGATCAATGTATAAACAAATCATTATCGTATGGTAGAAATTTTTATTTAGTGAGCAGCTGCCTAAACCAAATTTTCTATAGTCCACATAATGTCCATCTCAGACTAGTCCATATCTTTTCTGTCTAAAAATACGCCCGGGGAAAAATCGCCCCTTTTTCCTGCTCTATTCTTAGACCATTTTTCAAGGCTAGTTAAGAGATAAAAAAACAGCTTATTATCCTGCTGGAATAAGTTTTTCCGAGTTATTCCCAAAAATTTAAGCACAATTTGTAAATAGAGATTTTTTCTATACAGTTTAAATGCAGCGAGTTTTTGTATTTTTTTACTATAAAACTTTGTTCCCTCACAGTCCCATTTTTTTCAGTCCTAAACTGCAACGTTGATGTAATAGCGGTATTTCCCACTCAAAGTCAAACATCTGGATTTATAGTTTCAGCGCAAGACTGCAGCGAGCGGGAATACATCAGCACCTGCGGTTGTTGCATTACCTGAAGCTTATCTTCCCTATGCAGATTATGCAAAGGGCAGGCGCTAAGACAGCACCTGCGGTTCCAGCTGCCAGCCCAACTGCATACACAATTTTTTTAGGTTTTAACTTTTTTAGGTCTTAACTGCTAGCCAAAAGTCTAAGCTACACATTGATATAAGCACTAAATAAATTTAATGCGCTGTTGGTTGTTTTTAAGTGCTAATGTTTTAAAGTTCAAGTTTTGTCGCCAGTCTCAATCATTTTTGAAAAAAAAAGCCACTTTAGATTAAAACAAGCTTTTTATTAGCAATTCTTTTTTAATAAACAATTTAATATTTTTTTTGAAATAATGAATCAAGTTAATTTAATAGCGGTCTTTCCCGCCCAAAGTGAAACAAGTGGATTATTATTTTCAGCGGAAGACTGCAGCGAGCGGGAATACTTCAGCACCTGCGGTCCCAGCTGCCAGCCCAACTGCGTAGACGTGGAGTGCGACGACATCGGCTGTTCTCGCGGCTGCTTCTGCTTCCCTGGCTACCTAAGGGATGCCAGCGGGGAATGCATACTGGAAGAGGAATGCTAATGTATGAGTAAAGTGGACCGGGAAAAAATAAGCAAATGAGCATATTTAGCTAACGGTACGGTCATATTCCCCGCTAGCGTTTTCTAGGTAGTCGGAAAAGCAGAAAATCTTTACACTAATATAACTTTTATATAAAGCGAAATGCATAATGAAAGAGGAATGCTAAGGCGTATACGAAAATGATATGGGCTAGAAAAAATTATCAAAGGAGCATATCTCGATACTGGTACGGGCAATTTATACAAAACTTTGATTAGTGTTTGGGGTTTTTTGCTTCCCCGGCTACTTACGGGATGCGGATGCCGGTGAGGAATGCTAAAAGTGTGCAAAAAATGGTGTGAATTAATAAATTGGAGCATAATTCACTAACAGTATTGTCACTTTATATAGACTAAAGGCGAATTCTATCAGGATAAAAACAGCGGAATGGTAAAGTAACCACTCGTTCTTCGATAAAATATCACGTGTAGAGAAACACCTGACGCAACTTAATAATAATTGGTTACATCATCTCTGCCAACTTTTCTTTATTATATTTTTTTTCGCGCGTTTATTGTTCTTTTCTTCCTGACGGCGAGCGGTTACGCCCTTAATTTCAGCCGGAAGGATTTTAACTTTAGTTCGGAAAAAGGTGTTTTTAGTGTTAGAAAGAGGGTACAATAACTACTATCGCCAATCATATGTAGAGGGAAAAGTGAGAAACAGCGAGCGACTAGTACATTTTACGGTTTAAAATATTTCAAATATTTATTGGTTTAAAATGTCGACCCCTTCTGTTCAAAATTTCTTAAATACTTTTTAAATATTGCAAAAGCAAAAGCAGTTTTTGGGGATTTTTAGTTTTTTGCCGCTTCGTAGGTACGGCGCTGCTGGCGCTCTTGTTTCCCAGTTTTTTAATGTTTCAGTTACACAAAATGCTTAATTTAAAAGTTTGGAATGGACTTTTTAAAATTAATTTGTAAGTTTTGAATAGTTTTACAAGCAAAACATTAAAAAAAACTATGTAGGTTTAAAATTAGTTTAAAAGCACAAATTTCATTATTATTTTTACTAATTCGAAATCACTGTTCAGGATAATACTATTTTAGTGGTGATTTTAAACTATTGTGACGTTTAATTAAAAAACAAAAAATTATTTAGCACAAACTGATATATTACATCACTTCAACGTAGTGAAACATATCATCGTGTATCAATTTTTATGAAGTATAGGTTTAAACTTAAGAAACTAAGAAAGCTAAGATTTTTTCAAATTTTATTTTTTTCTTTTTGTACCCTCTCTCGTACAGTAAAAGACGCTTATTCCGAACTAGTCTATAAAACTTTTATCGACTTTTCCCCCGGCTGTTTTTCCCAGGCTATTTGAGAGACGCCAGCAGAGAATGCATACTCGAGCAGGAATGCTAAAAGTCTATAAAAAATTCGAGCATATCTCGCTAACGGTACAGTTAATTTATAAAAAAGTTTTTTAGTGTATAGGATTTTCTGCTTCCCTGACTATCTGAAAGACGCTAGCAAGGAATACACACTAGTGGAAGAGCAATGCTAAAGTCTGCACATGAATAAGAAATAATTTGAATACCTGTGTGGTTTATTTTGCATAAGCGTGGTTAGCACGTGCTTATTGGTCGTTCTGTGTGATGTTTAGCTCAGCAATAGAACGTTCAGTAGTTTTTGCGTGGTTTTTCAACAAAAAAAAATTAAGTTGTTTTGACAGTTGCGAACGCACTTTCCAAACAAACTGTATGCAAATTATATCTTACGTGGGATTTATTCATAACGCGGAAAAAAATTTGTGCATATATCGCTAACGATACGGTCAATTTATAAAAGTTATATAAGTGTATAGATTTTTTTGCTTTAATGGCTAGCTAAGGGACGCTAGAGAAGAATTTATACTAGAAGAGGAAGGCTAAACTCTATACAAAATGATGTGAACTGCAAATTTTTTTCACGTGAGTGAATCTCACTACTCGCAAGGTCAATTTATACAAACGTTTAATTAGTGTATGGATATTAAAATTAGCTTTTCATTAATATAATTATCGTTTTATTAATATAATTATTGTCTACATAGATCAATCTTTTTTAGTGAAATATGCGCGCTGAAAAAAAATTTTGCTAATGCGCAAATTGTAAAAAAATAATCGCACTATGAAGAAAGCAGCATTGACTGCTAAGAAAGTCAGTTTTTACCCCCAAAAAAAAACTAATACTGCGTTTAAGATTGCTGCGCGGGAAAACTAGTAAAAAATGGCGGATATTTGCGAGAAAAGCCACATAAAGTGTGCATGTGCGATTGTTCTAGCGAAATTTTGGTCAAAAATTTTATAAACAGTCAGATGTCCTCTTGTGTTATATATTTTTGTAAATATATTTTGTAAACAAATTTCATTGTTGTAATGTTTATTATAGCTTTTGTATCTTTTCTGTCTATGTAATTATACATGACAAAATATTCTTATTTAAGAGTTCCGCAGTTTGTTTCAGCAAGTTCTATTATAAAATTGATCTTTAAAATTTTTCATGATTTTATGGAAATATTGTTGCACAATAATAAACTATTTGATTTCCCATGAATTAATCCCAACCCTGTGTGTTACAAATAAGAAATTTATGTTTTAAAAATAGATTTTAAGCTACAACTGCAGTAAAGCGATTTTGTTTGGTGTTTAAAGTTTTAAACTTTAAATAAAATAGGGATTATATTAATTTAATGTTAACTAAAATTATAGCGGGATTAATAAATAAAGGGACCTTTCGGACAACTTGTTTAAAAAACCCCTCACATAATATCACGCAGTAATTGTGCTTAAACTCAGAAAATTATATTGGAAACTAACTAATTGAAAGCCTTTATTAATCTTACAAAACCAAAGTTGGTATAGTTTTGGGCAAAAATCTTAGTAATGGCTTCAATAGTGAATAGTGATGATATTTAACTTATAAAAGTCACCATACTGCCTATTAACCGTTGGGGATTGTTTCGTCCAAAAAGTGCTGCGAATCCGCAGAAGGTATTCCACGTGAGTGCTGCACTGCGTTAAACTCCGCGTCTTGACAGTGAGCGGGGCCATCGTGAAGCGGAATTAACACTGAGCACCGATGGCGCGAAATCCCTTCTGCGGATTTGCAGCGGAAAGAATCCGAAAGGATTAATGTTTGAAACTTGGCCACAAAATCACGAGTAGGTTCACAGTAACAGAGTAATTCCGAATATTACAAAGAAAAAATAAAATTAATAGCGAGAATTTTTTTAGTTTTAAGAAAACCATTTTACTGAATTTTTTTTCAGATTTTTTAAAAAAAATTCTAAAAATAAAAAAACTCTACAAGTTTTATTAATGAATCTGTTATTGCAAAAATAAAAAAACAACTCAAGTAAAGTCGCTAATATCAAATATTATTCTGTGCACATTATACGAAATCTTCTTGAGCACGACATGACATGATATTCTATAATCATTAAAGGAACGCTAATATAAATTTGCATAAATTACCGATTAAGCAAGAATGGTTTTGAACAAATAAAAACCAAAATGAAATAGGTGTAATCATTTCCCAAGTTTATTGGTAAATAAGTTTCATTGGAATAACGAACACAGTTTGTTGAAAGTAAACCCGCGAAGATTGCACCAATTATTGTTCCAAATTGTTCGACTTTTATCTAATATAACGCTCAAAAACTTTAAACTCTCCAAAATATTTTATCAATATGGTCATTTTCTAATTTTAAAAGATCTTCGAAACAAATTTTCTTTTCCTTGATTTGATTGTTAAAGAGTATTAAACCTTAAGTTAAAGCTTGAACAAGTTTGAAATGCTCATTTAAGAATCGGAGCATCTGAGCTTTCTTCCGCTTTAAATAGCCGCAGTTTCGGAGCGTGATATTAAAGGGTAGC
>JASAMX010012116.1:0-21052 GCA_030248175.1 Microlaimidae sp. YZB2_3
TCTTAGGCAAAGTAGAAAAAGTGGTTTAGCTTCAATAGCTTACCCCGAAAGGTAATTAATACAAAAGAAATTGTCGTGAGGAAGTTTTTTATGGACTAATTTTTATACTTATTAAATAAAACAAAACATTAAAATTTTCAAAAAAAAATAATTTTTAAATAAAAAAATAAATTTCTGCTCATTTCAAAAAATAATCTTCTGAAACAATTTTTAAATTAAAACTACCTTCCAAATTTAATTATTTAAATATAAGTATTTAGTATCAAACAACAAATCTAACATCGACAAATATAGCTTGTTTGTCCTCTTTTTATTTAATTCTTCCAAAGTTTTTAGGAATGAAGAAGACGAAGAAAAAGAAAGAATTAAACAGGGAAGTGATGTCGCTGCTCTAATGTATTAAAAAAGGCTAAAAGTACCATGAAACAGTTTAGGTAAATAACTGACTTAATTTCGGCCACGCCTCAATTTTTGCTACTCAATTTAGGGTGTTAGAAAATTGGCCGTGTTTTAGATATAAACAAGGATAGCAAAAGTAGTGACTAATGTTGAATAAAAGGTTTTTGTAAAAATCTTTCTATTTCGGTGCCATTCTACATTATTAACATTTTCATAGAAAGTGTTTTCTGGATTTTTCGAATTTTTGTTTTGTAGTCAACGCATCAAAATTAACGAAGCAGATAGAACCGTATATTCTTCATTTAGGTCTAAAAATTGTTAATTTTTATGTTTTATTTTTTTAAATCATTTTGCAATGCGTTTAACTAACTGCGCATTCAATATAATTTGTTACTTTTTCGCTACTTAAAATTGAGGCGAAAAAACTTGCCGTTTTTTGCTGTTTTTAATATTTTACTACCGGATAAAGAATTTTTTTTGTTTGTTTGATTTTGTTTTATGTTTTTTTAAAGCGAAAATAAAAATTGAAGAAAAAAACAAACAAATTATTAAAACTTGTTTTTTTAAGGTTTTGACATATCATTTAAAATGTTGCCAATAACTATTAAAGTTCGCAAACGGGAAAAATTAAGTTATATGTACCGAAGAACAATACCTCAGGGTAAATTTGCAACCTTTAGAAATTTTTATTGTTTTTTTAAGCAATAGTTATGGCCAGTCTTGGCAGTGGTCAAGATAAATGGCATGATACTTAACTTCTACTTTGGAAAAAGTTTTAACTTTTACTGATTTTTAAAAGCTACAGAAATATTCAAATTTTACTGGACAAATATAGCTATTGTTTGATTTTTAGCTAAATTCTGTCTGATTGAAAGTGCCAGAAAAAACTCATCCAAAAGAAAAAAAGTAGCCCAAAATTAGCTTATAGTCATACTCTACCTCAAATACCTCATTTTTAGCTTTTTTAGAATGACAACCATAGATGAATGGTTGAGAAATGAGGGGGGCGGTTACCGCAGGTTCAATTCTAGGAAGGGGGTCCCCAGGAGGGTGCGGACCCCCCCCCCCCCCTAGCTTTTTAGGAGGGTCGACCCGGAGTGCGAAATTTTGAACTCTAGAGGGGGGTCAGGTGGGGTCTTGTGTCCAAAGAAAAACAGTTTTAAACCATAATAACTTTAATAATTGTTCTTTTTATAGGATAATACTACATTTTATTGAATAAAAAGCGATATTTTGGTATAAAAAGGGTGTAAAAGCATGAATATATGATGAAATTTTACGTTTTTAGAAGAAAATTTAGTATTAAAAAGTACCTAAAATTTTCTCGAGGGGGGAGGGGGGGGGGGCCAGATTTCAGTTCTAGAGGGGGTTAAGGGGGAAAAAATTTGGAAATTTTGGGGAGGGGGGCCCAAATTTTTTGAGGGGGCTCCCAAAATTTCGAGGCTAGGGGGGGTGGACCCCACCTTGCTTCCCCCTTTCTCATCTATGGTTGTAGTACTAAAAAAGCTAAAAATGAGGTATTTGAGGTAGAGTAACTGACTTAATTTCGGCTACCTTTTTTTATTTTTTTGAATAAGTTTTTTCTGGCTTTTTCAATCAAGCCAAAATTTGGCCTAAAAATCAAACAGTAGCTATATTTGTTTTTCCAGTGCAAAATTTGAATATTTCTGTTACACTTAAAAATCAGTGAAGCTTTAAACTTTTTTTAAAGTGACCGAAGTTAAGGCGCGTGCCATTTATTTCGGCCACCTACAAAAAACTGGCCATAACTATTGCTTAAAAAAACAATAAAAATTTCTAAAGGTTGCAAATTTACCCTGAGGTATTGTTCTTGGTACATATAACTTAATTTTTCCCGTTTGCGAACTTTAATAGTTATTGGCAAGACTTTAAATAATTATGTCAAAACCTTAAAAAAACAAGTTTTAATAATTTGTATTTTTTGTTCAATTTTTATTTTTGGCTTAAAAAACGTCAAAACAAAGTCAAACGAACAAAAAAATTCTTTATATATCCGGTAGTACAATATTTAAAAACAGCAAAAAACGGCAGGTTCTTTCACCTAAATTTTCAGGTGGCCGAAATTAACGGAATCTTAAAATGCGCAGTTAGTTAAACGCATTGCAAAATGATTTTGAAGAAAATATCAAAACATAAAAATTAACAATTTTGAGCCTTAAATAGAAGATATTTTAAGGTTATATATTGCTTCGTTCTAAATTTGATGCAGTTTAAACACAAAGCAAAAATTAGGAAAATCACAAAAAATTCACTTTTTGTATGAAAATGTTAATAATGTAGAATAACAAAAATAAAAAACTTTTGCAAAAACACTTTATTCAACATTAGTCCAGTTACTTTTGTGCTAGTTCTTTTGTGTTTTAAAAATAGGCCAATTTTCTAACACCCTAAATTGGTGGCCGAAATTAAGGCGTGGCCGAAATTAAGTCAGTTACCCTAAACTGTTTAATCGTACTTTTAGCCTTTTTTTCTGCGTAAGCAGCCAGACGCTCCTGTTTAATTTTTTCTTTTTCTTCGTCTTCTTCGTCCTAAAAACTTTGGAAGAATTAAATAAAAAGAGGGCAAACAAGCTAGATTTGTCGATGTCAATTTATGCTAAATTTTTGTGTGAATAATCAAATGCGAAAGGTAAAATTAATTTTAAAAATTGTTTCAGAAGATTATTTTTTGAAATGAACAGAAATTATTGTTTTATTTAAAAATTATTTTTAAAAAACCTGTTTGATGTTTTGTTTTATTTAATAAGTATAAAAATTAGTCCATAAAAATCTCTTCACGACAATTTCTTTTGTATTAATTACCTTTCGGGAAAAGTATTGAAGCTAAACCGCTTTTTTTTCGATTGAACTCTATTTTATTTTTGATTGAACTCTATTTTATTTTGTTAGCCTACTTAAAACTTTGCACATTCAGACCTGTGCACTGCCCCCCCCCCGAGGTTTAAACGGGGGGCAATTCCAAAACGGGGGGGCAACTTTTTTG
Source organism: Microlaimidae sp. YZB2_3 (assembly GCA_030248175.1). Lineage (NCBI taxonomy): Eukaryota > Metazoa > Nematoda > Chromadorea > Desmodorida > Microlaimidae > Microlaimidae sp. YZB2_3. Next base: position 3,403 of record JASAMX010012116.1, read on the forward strand.
AAACGAGGGGGGAGCAATAAAACGAGGGGGGGCAAGCAGGGGGGAAAGAAAAAAAAAGAAAAAAAGAAGAAAAAAGAGAAGGGAAAGAAATAAAAGAAAAAAAAGAAGGGAAAAGAGAAAAAAGGGACAAAAAAGCGAAAATAAGGTAAAAATAGGTCTGAAATGGCTTAAAATACATTGAAATAGGCTAAAAACTGCAAAAAATTGCGATGATGGCATCATCATAGGTCAAAAATGGCGTCATAATTTTAGGGTACTTTTTTCATTTTTTTGGTGGGGAGGGGGGCAAATCCCCCAATAAAGCGGGAAGGGAGGAATTTCCAGACCGTGCACAGGTCTGCACATTGAGCAATACGTAACTGAACCAAGGTAGACTACAGTAACATAAAAATACCACCACCTCACCCTTGTCGTACGAAGATTTACGGTTGTAACGGGGGAAAAGCAATCACGGGAACGGGTTAAAAACTTGTTTTAAAATATTTTTTTGTATGTTAAATCATTATTTTGTGTTTGTATGTACAATTTTACGCGTGTTATTTGAACAAAAACACTCCCAATTGCGTAAGTTTTTATCCCAAGGAAAGGTCGCTGGTTTGAAATCAGCTCCAAGGACCAATTTTTCAATTAAAAAAAATTGATACTGAAACAAAATCCACATTAATATTTGCTAAATAATAATTTAAACACCAATTAAACACCTGGATTTTTGCTTTTGGACAAGGTACAATTTGAGCTTAAGTATGTTTTTTTTGTTATTTTTTGATCACTGAATGCGCCTTTTTTTGACCTGAATGCCAATTTTTGACACCTTACAGTAAATTTAAAATAGTTTTTAATAGTTGTAAAACATGGTAAAAAAACCAATAAAAAGCACATAAAATTTTAACTTGTCTTACTTGTATTTCGAAATTTTGGGAAGAATAAAAAAATAGAATCCGTTAACACTTATAACATAAGCCATGTGAAAAAGCAGTTTTCCTTTTATACATCCAGTAAGATAAAGTGCTCTATCAATTGTTATAAGCAAAACCAATAAAATTGATAGGATCATAAATCTTTGTGGAATTCTATTCTCCAAAATGTCCTTAAAAAAATCACCAGTTCCAGATTGAACGCCTAAGCTTGAATATCTAAAATTATACAGTTCAATTAAGCTTTCAAAAAAAAAACTTATTCCAAAAAAATGAAAAAAAAATTTGTAAATAAATTCAATACTTTTATAAATTTTTTTAACAAATTATTACAGGAAATTAAAAATAAAAAAAAAGTTTTATGGTTGAATTATATCTTGTTGACGCCGAAATTAGTATGCAGACATGAGGGGATCAATTAAAATTGTGCGGTTATGACGTTTAAAAAACAAATAAGAACGCAGAAGTTTTTTTAATTCCACCTTTTTACGAAATATACAAAAATACACCAACTTTAGCTCTTTAAAAATTTGCATTTGGATTTGAAATTGAGTAATTTGATAAATAATTTTTAAAGTAGGGGTTTTGATTTTTACTATTAAACCGCTTTCGTTAAAAATTTTGAACGGTTTTGTTGTTAAATAGTCGATTCAATATAGTAATTATCGACGTCAGCTAGATTTTATTTGTCTATAGACTTATTTACTGGCTATAATCCAGAAAAAAAATTTTTTGTCAGAAAACATAGAGCTACAAGCTAGACCAATTTTGGAGCAGTGGGAAAGAAACTCGAAGCGTTCGAAAAACCATAAGGAACTTAATCCACAAAAAAGCTAAGAAAAAATTCGTAAAAAATATGAATCCTTTATAAATAAATTATTTTTAGGCTAGGTTTAGGAAGGCTCAGGCTTAAGTGGTTTTAAAATTTACAGTTTTAAGTTTAATATTTTCATATCCATTTGACGGATTTTCATGATTTAAAATTTTTAAAATTTAGCCAAACTATTCTACGAGAATTCTCCAATGATAAGTTAATTCTTTGTTATTACGTTAACACTTCTACTTCAGAATTTTTTTTCAGAAAACTATCGTGGATGTAAAAAGTCAGATAAAATGCAAAGAAACTCTATTTAGAATGTTGGTTAACTTAAAATTTCTTTCCAGACAGTTGAATAGAAATAAATTAATTGCTAGAGTAGACCGGGGCACCGGCTTCAGCTTTGCCCCTCTACTTTTTTTCCAACTCGGTGCCGGCGATTTTCTTTGCCTCAGCACATGGCCACGGCCCTGGCCCCAGCGCTAGCTATTTAGCTATCGAACGAGCCAGGGCAAACCGGGGTAAAAGCCCCTATAAAGGTTTAAGAACTTTTTAACTTTTTAAACAATGATATGCGTGTAAAATTATTTTAGGCAGAGCTAATTAATTTATTATTGGGATATTTATCATGCTTATCCAAATTTAATTCATGCATTCTATTTTATTAAGATTTTCGAGTTACTAATGTGTCTATATTTTAAATTTTTTTAAAAAGATTTCTTTGGCATAAAAAACAATTCGCAGACTTTTGTTTACTATAATCAAGAATATATAACACAAGAGAATGTCCGACTGAACACTAAATTTTTGACCAAAATTTTGCGAGAAAAGCCGCGATTTCAATTTCGTGTGCGACTTTTCTCGCAAAAATCCGCCATTTTCTGCAAGTTTTCCCGCGCTGCGATTTTTTACGCAGTGTTAGTTTTCTCGCAGTGGGGACTGCGAGTTCTTTCGCACTCTATGCTGCTTTATTCGCACTGCGAGTATTTTCGCACTGCGATTCGGGCTGCACAACAAAAAAAATAAAAACAAAGCGGTGCGAAAATTTTGTGTTTAAATTAGTAAAAGTCGTTTTTTTACCTAAAGATGTTAAAACTTTTTAATTTTAATAAAATAAAGTAACTTTCCAACGTTTTAAATTTAAATAAAACAAGTTTCGAAGTGTTTTACTCCATTAAAAATGACTACCAGCGTCTGTATTTTTTTTGTTGCGCAGCCAGACTCGCAGTGCGAAAATAATCGCAGTGCGAATAAAGCAGCATAAAGTGCGAAAGAAGTCGCAGTCGCCACTGCGAGAAAACTAACACTGTGTTAAAAATCGCAGCGCGGAAAAACTAGCAGAAAATGGCGGATTTTTGCGAGGAAAGTCGCACACGAATTCAAAAGTACGATTTTTCTCGCAAAATTTTGGTCAAAAATTTAGTGTATAGTCGGACATTCTCTTGTGTTATATATTCTTGCTATAATCATTCAATATACATATAATAAATATTACAGTTATATTATATTATTGCTTATATCAAGAATATATAACCGAAAAAATGTCTGGAAGCACAACAAACATTGAACAAAATTTTGCAAGAAATATTGATTTCTTTCAAATAATTTCAAAATTTCACGGGTTCTTTACAGTCTGCGCACTAGCATTATACTGTTTTACCTTATACTGTTTTACCTGTTTAACTATAGATACCTTGCACTGAAACTTAAAATAAACATAAAATATAGCACACATTAACATTGCTGCCTGCACGGAAAATACCGTAATCATGCAAATGTTTTTTTTAATGCGAAAGACGAAACCCACTGGGGTGTTTAATATTGACATAACACTAATTTTTTGTTGATTTATATTAGAAATTGTCTGTTTTAAAACTTGTAATTAAGATTTGTATGTAAAAACAAAAAAAAATATATAGCTAGGGATGTTATTATAAGCGAAGGTATTTCCCGTCGACACCGCCATCAAATAATCAGGCAAACGTGGCCCATTATAACTTTTCCGCTGTTTCCCCGATTATTTGGTGGCGGCGTCAACGGGAAATAACTCGATTATAATAACATTTGTAGCCATACAATTTTTTGTTTTTACATACGAATCTTGATTACACGTTTTAAAACAGACAATTTCTAATACAAATCAACAAAAAAATCAGTTTGATGTGTATGTCATTATTAAACACCCCAGTAGGTTTCGTCTTTCGTTTTAAAAAACATTTGCATGATTACGGTATTTTCTGTACAGTCAGCAATGTTAGTGTGTGCTATATCTTATGTTTATTTTCAGTTTCAGTGCAAGGTGTCTATAGATAAAATTCTTGTAGCTGCAATTCTCGCCCTTTTGTATATGCCAATAATCGCTCAGAATTGATTTTCGCCCACTAAATCGATTTCTCAGCAGAAAACGTGTCTCGGCACTGGTCCAATTTTTCTTCAGAAAAAATCGGGAATGCGTTTACATTGTTACAGTATAACGCGCACGCGCTCGTTTTTTTTGGCGCGCGAGGATCAACGGCCAGAAAACATTAAAATGGTTTACACCGGTAAATCGTTACGTGAATTTAATATACGGTATAAGACGAAAAATAAATCACGCCTACGTTGGCAGCTGCTAGTAATTTACCTATAGTTCATGCAGCCAATATTTGGTTTCTGACGCAGTAACACAGTGTTAAAATTCGCTGTGATCATGGCCCGGTTTTTTTTACGCATGATTTATTTTAAAAACTCCAGGATTTCATTTAGGGCCTGTTGTAGCCAAAAATAAGAAACTTGGAGCCGTAATTTCGGAACTTGAAGCCGAAAATTAATACCGATAAAACCTACACGTATAAGCCTAATTGAAACATAAATTTAAGGCAAAGCCATTTTTTTTCTGTAGAGCTTTAAGTTCCCATAGTTAGCGGATCCAAAGTCTCAAAAATTTTCAACAGCTCCAAGTTTCCTATTTAGGGCTCTAAGTTCGCCATATCCAGGACTTTTCAAGGAAGATTACTAAAGAGAAATACTGTTCTCTAAAATACGTCAAAAACAAGTTTACGTAAAAACAAAAAATATGTATCATTGGCAGATTGATTGTACCTATAAGAATCAATACAATGGGCTTCACGTTGCTTTTAACTTGGAGCTTAAATGCATCTTTAAAATGGAAATTCGGGCCGTCTATTTTAAGCCTGAGCTTATATACATAACCGCCTAAGTCTAAGCCAAGACTTGTTTCCAACTGTCGTTTTATGTGCTAAACAACAAGCACCAGATACTGGGAAAAATTGGTCAGTTTAAAAATTATATGACAAAAATTAAAATAATTTCTAAAATAACTAATATGGCTAAATTGTTGAACTAAGTACGCGTCGTATACACCGTGTTATTTTTCTAGGTGTAAAAAAACATATAGCGTTTATTTTAGAATATTTTTTGTTGATTGGTCAAATTTATTATTAGCTCGGAAAAAATGCGGACTGGTTTTAAAATTTTTTTTATTTTTTATTTCGGTTCATATGTTTTATCAAAGGTGGATAATACGATCATCCGGGACAAAGTTGTGACACTCGTGTTTGCCAACACGGTCATCCGTCCGAAAGACAACCAGCGGACGGACGGGTGTCATCGTGACGGACAAATGACATCGTGACAAACGGGTGTCATTGTGACGGACGGGTGTCATCGTGACGGACGGGTGTCATTGTGACGGACAGGTGTCATCCTGACGAACGAGTGTCATCGTGATGGACGGGTGTCATCATGACGGACGGGTGTTACTATGAAGGACGGATGTCATCGTGACGGAAGGGTGCCATTGTGACGGACGAGTGTCACGATATATGCTTTGAAACTCTTGTTTCCAAAGAAATTTTGTTTTGGTGGCTGACTTTTAAACACCTTTTTAAATTAATACTGTAATCTTGACAAAAAGTTGAATAAATAACATGAAACAGTATAAATGCTTCAAAAAACAAGAATAAATAACAAAAAAATGTATCATTGTAATAATAATTTATACTTTTGACACAAATTGATACCTAAACCAACCTCAAAAGGTCAAATTTAATCCCATTTTTAGTACAAAGATACTGCCAAAACCACCTAAAAAAGTGATTTGTATCAATTCGTCAAAAAATGAGAAGCAAAAAAATTACGCTCGATTAAAAAGGGATTCGAATTTCGAACTCGGGGATGGCGGAATCAAAATTTCTCGCCCTACTCAAAATCTTCTACTTGGCTGTCGCAATTCCTATTATAGTAGTACTAAACATCCAAAATAAACTGCGCATTGTCTTTAAACAATAAATTTCTAAATGACGTATTCAAGCAATACTTCTGTTTTTTTAAGTCTTCTGTGAAATTTAAAAAAAAATAAAATAAAAAAATTCAACACACAAAATAATCTCCCAACCCATCGAGTTTTTAATTAAAAAAAATTAATAAAATAATTTTTAAATCAAAAAATCAATTTTTAAAATTTTTTTGTTATAAGTTTAATAGTTTTATTTATTTATTTCTTTTTATAAAAAATATAGTAAACATTAAAAAAAAAAAAAAAAAAAAAAAAAAAAAAACAAGAAAGAGAAAAAAACAAAAGAAAAAAACCACACTGGGCTCCAAGTTCCCAACTTATGGCTCCAAGTTCCCTATTTTTAGCTCCAAATTCCAGCTCCAATTTTCCAAGGCTCCATTGACCCTGAATCGTGATAATTCTTTGTTATGTATTCTTGCCAATACTCAAAATTTTTTAAAATAGAAAAAAAAGCATGTTAAAACTTGACAGAACGCTAATACCACAAACTATTATGCCAAACTATAGTTTTTAAAAGCTATGACTTTTATATGTTCTTGTCGTTATCCTGTTCATTTATGCAATACATGTATATTATTTTCATGACAATGCGTGGTTAAGTTTTTAGAAGCCAGCTAGAAAGTTTAAATGCCTTTAGAAACAGCGATTCCAAACATTTATCGTGACACTCCTCCGTCACGATGACACACGTCTGTTACGATGACACCCGACCGTCCGTTGGTTGTCTTTCGGATGACCACGTTTGTTAAACACGAGTATCACACCTTTGTCCTTTGATCGTATTATCCACCTTTGGTTTTACATAATGTATAGGCACCTTGCACTGAAACTTATAATAAACATAAAATATAGCATAAACAAGCATCGTCCTCTCGGAAAATACCGTAATTCATGCAATTTTTTAAAAGCGAATACCGAAAACCACTGGGGTGTTTAATAATGACGTCGTCACACTGATTATGTATGTTGATTTATATGGAAAATTATTGTTTTAAAACCTAGCGAGACGAGACATAGGTACCTTTTTGTCTGAAACGCGAACACAAAATTTAAAAAAGTTAAACAAATAAAAATAAGTACCCCAATAAACAAACAATCAAATTGAAAGCTTCCACTAAAAAAATCCATATGTAAAGATCTCTGCTAAAATAAATAGCTGGGTTAAATAACTGATTCCAAAACTGCTTCGACCATTCTAGTTTTTTCTGAACTCCAGTTTTTTTTGGCTCGGAGTTTTTGCTCAGACTACATATCTCATGTTTGATGTCGTTCAATTGTTCTTTTTCGTTAGAAATATTTATACAGCTTTTTGTGTCAAACAATAATTTGCTTGAATTATCTGTTAAGTCGCTTTTATTTAATTTCTCGCAGATACAATCTAAAGAATACGATTTTTCCAAATCTTGTAAATTATTAGTTGAATTATCTATAAAATTTTTTTCAAATAAATTATTTTCCTGTTTAATAATGAGAGGATTAAGGCTAGCAATATTGTATTTGGTAGGAGTAGGGACAATTCTGCAGTCTGCACCGTCAAATATGGTGTTGTTATCAATTGCTTTCTTCTTATTTTGTTTTTTTCCTTTCCATGATCCATACAATAAAAAGTCGTCTGGTAAATATTTAAAAGACTTTATGCCTTTTGAACGACGTGGGATGTTGTTTTCCAAAGGGGGCGCTTGCCACCAAGATCCAAAGCTCTAAAGAAAGTCATAATATATGTTCCAAGCAAGTCCACATAATTTTGTGTTTTTTGTTTAGGTACACTTAGGAACAGTAAAAATTAACTATAGACTCGGTGCAGTTGTGTACTAAATAAAAACAGGGGATTATCTGATAACCAATCAAAACAAAACCATTTTTTATGATTTATAATTTACAATAAACATGACTTGCAATTAACTGGTTTAAAAAAAACCAGCAACCGTGAACATTTTAATTCATCATCATATTCCTCCTGCCTCCATTTTTTTTTCACTGAAAAACTGCACTAGCCACATTGAATTTGCTTTTAATTGCCAATATCTACCGGCTTAATTTATTTTACTATCGTTGAATCTTACATAAATTTCAGTAAAATGCGTTCGTAATTTTTTAACTCCTATTTTTTGTTATTGATTAAAGTGTGCAAATGCTCAACTATTAAAAATACAATGGACTGGATGTTTTCTCGCCCATTTTGCGATGAGCATTTGTTTTATAAAGTTGCAACATTATTTTTTTCACCAAATCACAATTTGTTTGTTAAATAAAGTTTTAAGGTTTTACAGATAATAAAAAAATAGCAACACCCGGTTTAAACTCCTTCCAAAATGTTCGGACAATAAAATCAAAAAGCTTTCCTAATATATTTATCTGCCAAAATCTATTTTTCTATGGCTAAATTAATATTGGTATACTATAAAAGTTAAAACCTGTTTATGTCATATAAGTACAATAGCTAAATTAAAAAAAGCGCGAAAATTGTTGATTCAACGTGAATTAAACCGTAAAGCTTTTTAATTTGTACACCAATTATTATCCCGCTTGACAGTAATTTTTATATATTTAGAAGATATTATGTCCCTCTAGAAATTAATTTTTCAAAAACTCTCCTCGTTTAATAAAACTTGGTAAACATATAAATTTTAAAGTAACATTTTCTCAACTCAATATATTTATAATGTTCATACCCTCCAATATCAAGTTCTGGAGATCCCCCAATTTAAAGGGAACGCTCCGGAGCTCCGAAACCTGACCCGTTAAATGAAGTTTGAAATATGGTTGAAAGCTGTAAGCTTTAAACCAAATAGAGCAATACAATAAAATACCAAAATAGTCTAATGAGACAGTTTGAAGACCCATGTATAGGATGACAAAAAAATTTGGACTTCCAAAATATGTTATGAATAGTGATTGCGAACACATTTTGCAACTTTGGTGAGAACTTATGATTGATTTCAATAATTCAAAAGGAATGAATGCATAAAATAATAAAAAAACACTTACTTTTAAAATATAACGATGAAAATATAATGTAAATAAAATAATGAAACAGTATGTTTGATTTCCAGTATAACTTTCGAAGAAATATTTTTCGCGTCCTGTTGGTTTTCTTTTTAAAAGTAGTACAAAGCTTGAAACATATTGAGCAATAATGAGAATCTGTAATATTTTATATTTAGACGTTAACCTGATTCTGCAATCACTTTTTTCCAGGCTATCACGGTGAAACATTCGTCAAACAATAATGGTATCTTTATTGGCTACGGCAGTGTTTACATTTTACCGCGGTTAACATTTCTCACCATCAACCACAGTGATATCATAGTACATACGTGAGACTGAAAACAAAATTTATATTTTTTGCTTTTGCTAACAATATATTTTCCCCAGTTTTTTTTAGTGTAAAATAGTATTTAAGGTTTTAAGCCATTTTTTCTGTATTTTAATTAACTTTGTACTTAATGATATTGTCATTACCAATGTTTTTTTTGTTTTTTTTTTCACATTTTCGGTCTCACCACGGTGTGATCGTGGTAAGTAATATTGACTGCTGTAAAATTTATACTCCACCTTAATAAGACAAACATACCACCGTGGTACAAAAGTTTTACGGTATACAAAGCAGCCCGAAAAAAAGATCACGGAAACGGGTTACGAATTTAAGATTTATTTTTTTCCGAGGTCAAAAATAAGGTGTCAATAACATACGTTCTTATGGTTTGTCTAATAGTAAAAATTTTTGTAACAAATATAAAAATTCTACTGTGACATGTAAGTGTTTTTTAGCAACACTAGTTTTATGATAAATAAACAATTTCATAATTTTTAATTATTTTGGCACGAAAAAGAAATACCTCGGTGTAAACGATTAAAATCATCCAAAAATTTCGGTTAGGGCGAGGTGAATGAAGTGTTCCCCAGAAAAACACAAATATTGGTAGTCCTAATTGCAATTTGTAAGGATCCATGGTACAGGATACAATGATTGCTACGTAGCAAATATGTTCAGTTTTTGACAAGAAAAAATAAGCAATCGATAAAAAAAGCTGCATTAAAAGATTATTTTTCTTGAATTGATGATCAAATTCTGATTCCATCCTAAAAATATTGCTTTTAATTTAAAAATTTTCAAAAAACAAAACAACATATTTTTTAAAAGAACGGTTTGAGATTTTTTAGGATAAGTAGAGTCAAAATGGACAATGACCGAAACCATTTCCTTTCCTAAAACTCCTTACACAAACAAGAAACCAAATTTTTAAAAGGGAGAGCGCCAGATAAAAATCTTTACAACTCAAAAAATATAAAATGATGAGCCAATTTTTTTTTCTTTTATAGCCTCACTGATTTCTTACTAGTTGAAATCTAAAATTTAAAACTTAGGCTGCATAACTTTAGTATAACTACATAACACAACTTTGACTCTTTTCTGCAAAATATTATTATAATCATCTAAGGTTGTGCACGGTCAGATGTTACCGCCCTTTTATTAATGAACTCCCTTCCTCCTTTTAGTTATATCCACCGTTCGAAAATGACACAAAATACTAAAAAATATTCCATTTTTCCATTGTTTTTTGGAAAATTTTTATAGTTTATAATCTATCTTTGCTAAATTTAAACCATTTTCACGCGTATTTTACATTTATCCTTTATAATTTTTTGTTGTTTCTGCGCATTGTCGATTTGAAAAAAAATTGTTTCCTGTGCCTTCCCCTCCATTTTGGACATGCCATTAAACCCCATTACGCAGGACAATTATACACAATTTTTAAAATGCCGAAATTGTACACCAAAAAGAGTTTATTTTATTTAAAATTTGGTTTTTTCAAAGCCTAAAATAAAAAGACGGCAGTCGAGCGATGTATGATAATACAAAAATTAAAAATCATGTTGTTATAATGCGCGGTTTATTTTATTTAAAGTTCCAAAACTATAATTTTTTCGACATATAAGCAAACTTATTTATAAAAAATCTTAGGATAAATTAAATAAAAACTTGAAAATACTTACCTGAAATGTTTTAAAGCAAGCAATTTTTATAAATTTAATTTTAAACAAGTCTATCAAAATAAATAACATCTATTTTTTTTTAATTTTAAACAACTAATTCTTCACAAAAACTAAAAAAATTTCCCAAAATTTCGGAGAAAACGGCACTGCACGTTAAAAATAGGAAGCAATATGGCCGATATTTGAAATAGACAATGGAGTTGTCATGTGAACAAGATGTTTAAAGCAAAATTTGTCATTTTACGGAAAGTTGGTAAAAACTTACTAAGTATTTAGTAACACATAATCTACTAAAAAGATTAGTTACGTTTTTTTACTAATTGTTTTAAGAGAGTATTTCTAAACAAAAATAGGCTCCCAAATATTATCCATTTTTATTTGAATGTTATGGCAACCCACCATATTAAGAAAATGTAATGATTTGCAAACTGTACTTTTTTCTAAAAAAAGAAAAGGAGAGACAGTTGTTCGCTTTCTTAAAGCAAGCCAACATGTAAACTATTACAATTTGTAGGAACTGTGGATTACTTTTTTACAGCTACAGAAAAGTATGCAAGCATAGGCTTTTTTTTAATTTCCCACCTAAAGTAAGAAATTTACTTTCTAAAATGAAAATAGAAAAATATAATTAATATATTGCTTACAAATTCATTTAATTATGTTCTACTTAGTTTATTTGAGAAAAAAAGGAAAAAAATATGCATGAATGTAAAAATCTATTAATATTTCATTTTTATTGTTGGTGTAAGGTCGTGCAACACAGTCACTCAGGGAATAAAAAATAAATGTATAATAACTGCTACAAAATTTATACTGATAATCATAATACAAAAATTTGTATAATATGTAACTAAAAATGATTCATTAACTTTTAAATTTTGCTTTTAATTTTAGTGAAAAATGTTCCATCCGATAACTTAGCAAGTATAAAGCAAACACCAAAAAAAATCATTTCTTCGCACAAGAACAATCAAATAAAAACTGACTTTCGAATATCCTCTATTTTTGTAACAACATGAATTTTCTTGCTTAATGTATCACTGTCTTTATTTAAACGACTAGAGTTTAAATCTTCCTTCCAGTTATCTGATTGTAAATCCAATTCCTTTAAAAATTTGTTGTAAATAGTTATAAAGTTATGAAAAAACAAACAAACGAAAAATAGGAAAAAAAGGAAATATCACGCGAAATATCTCTGGAATAACAAAAAGAATAAAGTGCGTCTTTTTTCCAAACTTAATTGTAAATCATGGGTGGCGCGGCAGCGCCACGGGGCGATTTAGCTCAGCGGAACAGCGCCAACCATAATTAGAGAACGTGGGTAAATTTTTATATTCATGTTCATCTCCTTCTTCTTCTTCTTATTATTATTATTCTAACGCTCAATTCTTAAAATCGATATTCCTCATTCGTTACTGATTGATCCAAAATAAACATGGGCTCCAAAGTTTTATTTAAAAAATAATAATAAGCATCGGTGGCGCGAGACCACCAGGTAACGGACCAGGTACGTCAGAACTGGGTACTAAAGAGCCGGAAAAAAGGTGACCTGAGAGCCAAGCTGCGCGAACGAAAGGGACCAAAGAGCCAAATGGAAAAAAATCATGAAAAACACAAAAGAGCCAAAAAGGTCAAAGATTTGGACTTAAGAGCCTGACTTTTTAGGACGAAAGAATCAGAAAAAAGGGACTTTAGAGCTTTTGACGGGGCTTTGTTTTTTAATAACGTTATAAGGCGCATTTTTTTAAATAAACACAGAGAGGACTTATTCTATATTTTTTATTACTTTAACAAGTTTGCTATTGCAACACATTACAATAAACTTTATTTTTGTTAAGTTTTTTTTCATCACTCCAATGTTTATGCGTTTTTACGAATAATTCGTTTTCTTAATAATTCATAGATCTAGATTTTCCTGATTGTATTTTTTATTGGCCAAATAAAATAAAGATACAAATTTTTTTTGTAAATTTAATTTTTTTTAAAACGCTAACAATTTAAAACTTATTTAAAACGCTAACAATACAAATAGAATAATTTTAAAAGTATCAAGCTTTAATAAGCTTAAAATCGCTCATTTTAAGGGCAAAGCTCCAAAACTCCCTCCGTTTTAAATGTTCAGAGCTCTGGAGCATGATATTGGAGGTTAGGAACATCACTTAATAAATTGTGTTTAATATTTGAAAATTTGTAATTTTGTAATTTTGTTTAACAATATAGTCAAAACCCTCCTATTTAAACGGAAATTGTTTTTAATTTAATATTTTTTACAAAGTTATAACGTTTTAGAATCACTTTTGGCCAACTAGAGGTAAACCCAACGTGGCTGCAATAGTTATTTCTTGGATTAAAAAATGTCCCCCATTAAGTAATCATTCAAATCACGAGAATCTGACGTCACTTTATCAATCAATTAGATTCGATTTAATACAGGGTGTTTGTTTGATAAAGTGACGTCAGATTCTTGTGATTTAAGTGGGTACTTAATGGAGGGGGCATTTTTTAATCCAACGAACAACTGTTGCAGCCACGTTGGGTTTACCTTTAGTGCTTATGAAAAAGAAGGAGAGCTTTCATTCATTGTAGAGTAAATGGCTAAAAATGATTTTCCAAGGACTAATTGGCTAAAAGTGATTCTAGTAGCTCCTCCCACAACCACTCCCACAGAGCAAAACCTATATGACGTGATCACGAATACTTTATGACATTTTAGAGTCCTTAAAATCCTGATGTGAAACTCAATTTGGAAAATAATTGAGTTTCTTGTGTGGCATAGCTTAACAAACACGCCTAACAAAGTTTTCTGTTAAACGCATGATTTTTTATATATATTCTTCCTACAATTTAGTTTGTAAACTAAATCGACAAGTTAAGAAATTCAAAAACCTCAAAGATGTCTCTATAGGCTAAAATTCAAATATGTAAGCGTAAACAGCAGCAAAAAGCCAAACGTAGTCACGCTATCGGTCGTCAATAAACACTTTTTGTATTACACATAAGCAGAAAAAAGGAGTGTTTAATTAGAATAAAATTTATTATTTAAAAGCATGAAAAAAAAAATTTTGTCACAAATGTGTTACCAATTAAAGTTTAAAAATATTTACAAAACTATATCAAAGTTTAAAACATTCGAATTTATATATAAAAGTTATTTTATTAACGGTTTTTTTTTACGTTTGGCTCTTTGGTCCCTCTTACGATGTCTATTTAAGCATGTAAATGTTATTTCTAAACAGTTCTGTTCTAAGGGTGACCTTTTTTGGCTCTTTGGTTCCAAAAAGTGCAGCTCTTAGGTGCCAAAATTGTGGCTATTTAGTACCCGTGGCTTTTCCGTCTCCAAATCGAACGCCACAGCAGCGGCGGTTTAGCCCCACAGCACCGTGAACACTATAATTGGAGAACGTTGGGAAATTTTTTTGTAATTTATGTTTATCTTCTTCTATTTATTATTATAATTCTAACGCTCATTATCTTAAAATCAATATTCTTTCATCGTTCACGCGGCGATTTAACCCTGCGGTACCGCATCAACTGTAATCAGAGAATCTGGATAAAATTTGTAATTTATGTTCATTATCTTCTTCTTCTGATTTTTTTATTCCAAAAAAAAATAATCGCAATCATCGGTGGCGCGGGAGCGATCACTGCGATTTAGCCTAACGGCACCGCGACTACTTTAACTAGAACACCTGGTAAATTTTGTAATTTATGTTTATCACCTTTTTCTTCTTATTATTATTTATATTTCAAAAAATACTATTGCAATCATCGGTGGTGCGGGGGTGCCACACTGCAATTTAGCCCAACGCACCGCGGTAACTATACTTAGAGAACGTAGGTAAATTTTGTAATTCATGTTCATTATCATCTTATTATTATTATTATTTTAAAAATTATAATTGCAATCATTGGCGCAAGCCATCGTACCAACTATATTTAGAAAACGTAGGTAAGCTTTGTCTGGAGCGCCACTGCACCGTACTAACTATAATTAAACAACGTGGGTATTTTATCTTTTTTTTAAAAATAAATAAAATAAAATTTTGTAATTTAAATTCATCTTTTCTTTATTACCCTATTTATATTATTCTTTATTATTATTGTTATTATTTTATTTTTATTATAAATAAATTATCGGTGGGCGGGAGCGCCACACGGAGACTAAGCCCCACGTCACGGCTTAAACTAAAATTAAAGAACGTGGGTAAATTTAGTGTTATGTTCTTCTTCTCATTATTAATATATTATTTTTCAAACGCTTATATCTTAAAACCAGTATTCCTCCCTCGTTACTGATTTATCAAAAAAAAAACATGGGTTCTTTGGAAATCGTAGAAAATTGCGCAATAATTCTTAGGAACTACTTTTTATTGATAAATAATATGCGTTCTATTGATAATATTAAAACTGTTAAAAAAGTATATCTCGGCAACGGAATGATTATAAAAATATGTCATTGCGCAGCTAAAACTATATTTTATTAGACTATTTTTTAATTTAATTCAAAAAATGTAGGCTAGCCTTGAAAAATGCTCTAAGAATAGAGCAGGAAAAAGGGGGCGATTTTTTCCGGGCGTATGTTTAGACAGAAAAGATGTGGACTAGGCTGAGATAGACATTATGTGGACTACAGGAAATTTACATTTGGTTTGGCCAGCTGCTCACTAAATAAAAATTTCTACCATATGATAATGACTTGTATTAATCTAATCACACAGCACTGTTGCGTTTTTTTGTCTGATGAAATGTCAATTGAAAAAATCATAATCACAGCAATCTTTGATAAGCGCGAAATCGACACTTTTTCAAATTTATATTTTTTTACACATACAAATATAGCCTTGAAAGTGGCGATTTCGCGTTTGTCACAGATTGCTGTGAGTGTGATTTTGTCAATTGACATTTCATCAGACTAAAAAAATGCAACAGTGCGGTGCGATTAGATCAATGTATAAACAAATCATTATCATATGGTAGAAATTTTTATTCAGTGAGCAGCTGCCCAAACCAAATGCAAATTTCCTATAGTCCACATAATGTCCATCTCAGACTAGTCCACATCTTTTCTGTCTAAACATACGCCCGGGGAAAAATCGCCCCTTTTTCCTGCTCTATTCTTAGAGCATTTTTCAAGGCTAGTCTACCACTTTTTTTGAA
The DNA here is from genome assembly GCA_030248175.1 of Microlaimidae sp. YZB2_3. Lineage (NCBI taxonomy): Eukaryota > Metazoa > Nematoda > Chromadorea > Desmodorida > Microlaimidae > Microlaimidae sp. YZB2_3. The sequence goes on from JASAMX010012116.1 coordinate 19,586, forward strand.
TTAAATTAAAAAATAGCCTAATAAACTATAGTTTTAGCTGCGCAATGACATATGTTTATAATCATTCCGTTGCCGAGATATACTTTTTTAACAGTTTTAATATTATCAATAGAACACATATTATTTATCAATAAAAAGTAGTTCCTAAGAATTATTGCGCAATTTTCTACGATTTCCAAAGAACCCATGTTTTTTTTTTGATCAATCAGTAACGAGGGAGGAATACTGGTTTTAAGATATAAGCGTTTGAAAAATAATATATTAATAATAAGGAGAAGAAGAACATAACACTAAATTTACCCACGTTCTTTAAGTATAGTTGAGCGGTGCCGTGGGGCTTAGTCTCCGTGTGGCGCTCTCGCGCCACCGATAATTTTTTTATAAAATAAAAATAAAAAAAAAAAAATAAAAAAAAATAAAAGGAAAATTATAAAAAAAAATAATAATAATAAGAAGAAGATGAATTTAAATTACAAAATTTACCCACGTTGTTTAATTATAGTTAGTGCGGTGCAGTGGCGCTCCAGAAAAAGTTTACCTACGTTCTCTAAATATAGTTGGCGCGATGGCGTGCGCCAATGATTGCAATTATAATTTTTAAAAACAAAATAATAATAAGAAGAAGAGGGTGAACATGAATTACAAAATTTACCCACGTTCTCTAAGTATAGTTGGCGCGGTGCCGTGGGCTAAATTGCAGTGTGGCACCCCCGCACCACCGATGATTGGAATTATATTTTTTGAAATATAAATAATAATAAGAAGAAAAAGATGATAAACATAAATTACAAAATTTACCAGGTGCTCTAGTTATAGTTGTCGCGGTGCCGTGGGGCTAAATCGCAGTGGGCGCTCCCGCGCCACCGATGATTGCAATTATTTTTTTGGAATAAAAAAATTAGAAGAAGAAGATAATGAACATAAATTACAAATTTTATCAAGATTCTCTGATTATAGTCGGTGTGGTACCGTAGGCTTGCCAAAATTTGTAATATCAAAAGATGTGTTTCGCTCCTAATTCTAGACACATTCTAGACACAAAGAATATTGATTTTAAGATAATGAGCGTTAGAATTATAATAATAAATAGAAGAAGATGAACATAATTACTAAAAATTTTCCCATTTCCCCCCAATTTCATTCACAAAAAGCATTATTTTTTAGCAGAAACGAAAAAAAAACCGTATAAAATAATTATAAATTCGAATGTTTTAAACTTTGATATAGTTTTGTAAATATTTTTAAACTTTAATTGGTAACACATTTGTGACAAAATTTTTTTTTCATGCTTTTAAATAATAAATTTTATTCTAATTAAACACTCCTTTTTTCTGCTTATGTGTAATACAAAAAATGTCTATTGACGACCGATAGTGTGATTACGTTTGGCTTTCTGCTGCTGTTTACGCTTACATATTTGAATTTTAGCCTATAGATATATTTAGCAATACGTATTGAACGAATACA
>JASAMX010012119.1:0-11567 GCA_030248175.1 Microlaimidae sp. YZB2_3
TGACGCGCCGAAAAATACTTGGTAGCGCATAAAATCGTCGCCCCGTGTTCCCGGTGGGTGTGCGGGAATAATTGAGAATATTTGGCCGTACAATTGGAATGACGACGTGAGTTGACGCGGGGATAAATTTCTATTTCTGCTGATGAAAATTTAAAATGACGACCAGAGACATATTTACTAGTCGTGCATATTCCTTTAGACGTGGATGGGTTATCTGTTACGGCGTTGGTTTTCAAAACACGCAGTATTTTCTGCAGTTGGATTGATGATGTATTCATTTTCAGTGACATTAATTTCAGAAAAAAACCCCAGAAACTTAATTATTTCTATAACTAAAACAAAACAAAATAGTTATATTTAAGGTGTGAAGCTAGTAATGTTCCCCGGAGCTACAAGCTGCATAAAAAATTTAGGTTTTCGGAGCTACAGAGCAACCCCCAAATGTCCGATCTATTTTTGTACTAATTTTGCAAATAATTGTTTTAAGTTTACAAAAATAGCCCTAAAAATGCGGTAGTACTACTTAAATAATAGTATATTTACTTTTTAATGGCTTTTTTGAGCAGACTACCCCTCTTCTAAAGACACTTTTAATCAGGATAGTCTAGGGTGTTTTTTTTAAAAATCCACTCCAGTGTGACCCTTCCCCTAACTATATAAAATCCCAACACCCTACCTCCGTACCGTAAAACTCTACCCCACCATTAGAGGTCGAAGATCATCTGTGACACGACGGTTCGAAGGAGCGACACGACAGTACCGAAGTACGTAATGCGTTTCCTTCAGCTGGAAACAATGTTACTTCAATAAAAAAGTGCGCGTTTTTTCCTGCCATTGTCATAAAGTTTTAATGTGGCGCTTCTAAGTTTCGATTAAAAACAAACACGTAATATAATTGTAATTTTTTAACAACACTTTGTTTTCGAAGACAAAACAAACTAAATAACCACAATAATTTAAAATTCTATAATAGAAGTATATAAAAGATTTCTTACAAAAATAATATTTGAAATAACAAAATATAAACTACAAAATACATGAGATCAAAAATTATCGGAGCGAATTTTCAAAAGTTTTTGAATACCTAGGTTTTGTTTCTACAAAGTAATGATGTTCCCCGAAATTTTGGTTTTTAAAGTTCTGGAGCTATACCTTATTTTTGTATTAATATCGTGGGAATTAAAAAAAGTAAAATAGAATATTTTTTGAATGTTTTTTGTAAACTAAATTTTATTGAAAATTTTTATTTTGATCACACGTTTTAAATAAAATTTTATTCTATGAACAAATAATTTAAAAGCTGTGCAGTTTTGGTCAGTACAACCATAATTGTATTAAAAAGTTTCAAGTTTGGAAACAGGTATGTGCAGCCTAATATTTAGTTTTTTAACAAACTAAAGACGCGTTCATAACTTACAAATTAAATATAATAAACGGAAAACATAATTTTTTTGTTAATCCTATAATATTAAAAATTAGCGTTTATACTAATTTCTATTGAACGATTGATTAATCGTAAGTAAAATTATATATTTCTTACAAAATATAAAAACTTCATTGTGTTAGCAGTCTTGTATTGGATTAACATTAAAGCATTGAAAATAAGTTATTTGTTGCAATGCAAATTTTTTAAACTTGTTTAAAAAAGATGAAATTAAAAAAAATCAAATAGTATAAAAGAATATAATAAATATAAAATGTATTACAATATTAACTTTAACTTGATGTGAAAATTTCAAATTCAAAGAGTACAAAATATAAATGTATTTGAAATTATCTTTAATTTGATAAATCAAAAATGTTTTTCTCAGCGTTGCAACAGTAGCATTGCATTACAAACGTATTTTTCGGGACCGTCGTATCCATAGGTGGCCAGCCTCTCGGATTTTTTTGTGAGGGGGGTGTACCCAATATTTCCGCGCTGCCTTAAAATGGACTTAAAACGCGTAAAAAACGTAAAACAAGTTTATAAATGCTTTAAAACTGTGTAAAATTAAAATAAGACCTTATTGCAACTATTAAATTTTATTTTTTAATTCTTTTAATAATAATGTGTTTATATATTCTTATAATTACATTAAAAATCAGGTTTTTTTAATAATTACGTAATAATAGAATAGTAATTTTATTGTCCTGATTATAAAGTCAAGTATTACAAACTTTTTAATCCATAATCTTATATTTAATTAAAGATTATTATACATTTACATGGGTGTAGCCAAGGAGGGGTCTCCAGACCCTCCTTTTGGGTCGGCAAAGGGAAAAATTTGGAGTTAGACCCCCCTTTTGGGTCGCCAAGGATAAAAATTTGGGGGTCTTCTAGAACGACCATTTTATAAATTTTTTCTCGCGCTTCGATCAGCGCTCCATTAATTAAGTAGTCTTCACTTGCAAATTTGTATTACTTTGTTTTGTAATCTTCGTATAACCACGCTAGACCCACCCCATTCTTAATATTTTAATTGGTCTCCACTTCCAATTTGTGTTATTGTTTTTTAATCTTGATATGAGTACGCTGGACCCTCCTTTAGATTGTTTTAGTGGTATTAAAAATTTAAAGGTTAGAAGTAATTAAAAAAAAACATTTTTTGGTACTTTGCATTGCTCAGCTGTAATTCAATGTATTCATTTTTCAGAATTAATGTTTTGGAAATCGGAAATTTTAAGGTATCAAATTGTTTGTAAAAAAATTTTCTGTTTTATAGACTTATTTTTATTGAATAATAGGAAAAAAATGAAGTATATGACATAAACAAGGTAATAAGCACTCCGCGCGAAAAAATTTTTTAGTCCTTTTATAACGCTTAAAAATTTTTCTCCAGTAGGCGAATTTGGGGGGTGTGTCTTCGGGTACCCCAAATTTAACCCGTACTAAACCGGTCCAGTTCTAGAACTGTTCGGAACAGGTTCTAGAACTGTTCCGAACAGTTTTAGAACTGTTCGGAACAGTTCTAATTCGGAAGTTCTAACTCGTTTTAGAACTGTTCGGAACAGTTCTAAGTTCGGAACTGTTCGGATGGTGTCGGTGTACTTTCCAGTTTGCCCAAATTTGTGAGAAATTCGGCATTTGAAAATGCCGAAGTTGTACTTTGGTGCGTTATAAAAGTCACCGAAACATTTTCCAACACTTATCACGTGATTTTATTGTATATTTCCGTTGTTTTATGTGTTTAAATATCATTCGCGGAGTTTTATTTATTTTTTGATTTTGAGAACTGCAAATCAGTCCTAGAACTGTTCTAGAACTGTTCGGAACAGGTTCTAGAACTGTTCCGAACAGTTCTAGAACGCATAGCACAGGGGCATGTAGAGTACCGGTTAAGGGGGGGGGAGGTGTCAGCAAAAATCGAAATTTTGAAGGGGGGTATAACCCGCCTGCCCACCTATAGTCGTGTCGTACCCCTTCCATTCCTGGGACCGTCGTGTGGCGTTCCTAGATCTATAGTCTGCATTATAAAAATTCACAAGTCTTCCACAAAAACTAGTATTACAGCTTTGTAGATTGGCGCAATTCATAATTGTGCAGGCAATCTTATCGCTGACTGGTTACTGCGACATTTCTATCAAAACCTTAACTTTAAAGTTTAAATTAACAGTCAGAAACGCTATTTTCTAGTGAAAAAAAAAACACTACTTTCCACTTTTTATACTGAAATAATATTATTATTTAGGTCAATAAAATTTTAATTTGGCCTCGTAAAAGTTAAAATCATGTTTTTTTTCGAAACCGGAGCTATTTTCCTGCCCAAAAACTTAAAAAAAAACACACAAAAACCAAACAACTTGAAACTTGGCAATGACACGAGTCTTAACCAATCGCCAAGAACCCACAGGGAGCTTAGTTGAAAGTTCACACCCAAAACAACTTGAAATCTTGGGGCACCTGGGTTAAATGACACATTCACACTCAGATGCCACTACTGATGAAGTTTGCCAGTTTCCAGGGTTTCTATCAACCCTATGGATTAATTTTTATTCTGTGGTATTTCGTATGTATTTTTTAAGAAAAAAAAATTGTTGTCAAAGAACTTATACTTTGTAAACCGTTAAAATACCAATCTGGTTCTTATGCCATAAATAAACACAACACAATGCGAAAATTTTTATTAATTTATTTAATATTTAAAATGTATAAATTACAAAAATATTAACAAAAACAAACTGATATGTCAAATTAGAGCATAAAAATCGCATTTCTGCTTAGTAAACACGAAAAAGGCCTTAAATTTTGTGTTGAAAATTACATAGGTTGCTTGAAATGAAAAAAATTTAATGAAGTAAAAAAGTGAAGTGTATTTCTAAAACGATTAAATCCCTTTGGTGGAAATAAAAATGTTTCTTCCAGTTAGAAACCCTGGTAAAAAGGTAACGGCCCATTTCACTCCCGCCACTTCGCTCCTGACCCATTTCGCTCCAAAGAAATTTTTGCGAATTTATTATTTTTTGCTGGGACCAACCTCGCTCTTGGCTTATTTCGGCCAATTTTGTAAATTTATCACAAAAAAGATTTGTTTGATTTTTAGGTTTCGAGCGATTAGCGATGCACTAGAAAATTTTTAGCCTATGAAAATCCCCAAATTTTACAATCTGGCGAGTATTTCGGAGGGGGGGGAAGGAGCCTGGTTATGTCTCTGTGTTAGGTAATACCTATGAATTATTCATATGAAAGCAGTTAACAAGCGGATTCAGACAAACGTTTATTACAATTACTTACCTATTTTTGCAATCCAACCCTAGTGTACCTACGAAAATTTTTACATGAGTGCTTTTTTTTGCATTTTTTCTTTATTTCATTTGAATTATACTGGTTTTAATTCCACAAGCACGCTGATTTCAAAAATATTATTCTTTGCAGCCAGTGGTTACATTTTTTGGCTACCCTAAGTGAGTGAGTGGCAGAGTAAATTCTGGAGGTAGCCGGTTGTAAATACTTTTAAGACCAGCGTGACCAAAGGATTAAAATGGGTGTAAATTAAAAGGTATAGGAAATGAAAAATGCAAAAAATACCCAGGTAATATTATGGGCGTACACGGAGGGAAAGGGGAAGTTTAAAAATCAACAACCGCAGCCACAATGTAAAATTCTTTAAGTTGTACTTTTTTTGATCGGCACGACCGTGGGATTAAAACTCGAATTTAGTAAAGGAAGCATGCAAAAATTAATCATGTTAAATGATTGAGGGTAGGTAGGTACCCTGGGAGTACAAAAAATGACTGATCACAGGTTATATGCATTAAAGGTAGTACTTTTGGAATAAGCGTAACCTTGGATTAAAAAACAGTAAAAAAAGATAATAAATGAAGAACGCAAAAATGTAAAATTTTGGGTAGTACACTGTGGGGTGCAATAGTGGTAGTTAGTTACTGGACTAATTTTAAGTAATAATGTTGGAATAATCCCGTTTAAAGTTTTCATATGAGTAGTAAAATCACAAAATGAAAATTAAAAAAAACAACACTTATTTTGCATTTTGAGGGTATTAATTAGGGTAAGGTTATTTTAATTAGGAGGGCTAAGTAAGTGTAAGGGTATTTGGGTTTATATTTTTGTTTGAAAACGTCACCCAAAGTTAAAAGACAAAATTTCGTAGAAATCCACTAGTAGTGTTCATGCTCAGCTGTGACTCTAACAGCTTTTCTGGTGAATATTTACATAGTTGAGGATAGGACCTCCAGGTTTAAAAAGGCTGAAATCCCTAAGTCAAAAAACAAAACCATTTTGGACCTGTTTCTATCTTTTGAAAATGAACAATTTAGTTTTGAATAATCACGTCAGGTCATAAAAAGATGTTCCACGTCATACCTTCATACTCAACAAGCTGTCTTTGAACTACGCTTTTGAAACAAATAACCATAGCAAAAACCAATAAAAATTTAGCTTAGTACCAATGTATCAATAGAAAGTATAAATTACGGCACCGAAATCTAAAAAAATAATACAAAGAAATATAAAAATTCACAAATTGAGATATAATTTCTTTGGTTAAATCGTCATAAAAACAGATTAAAATTCTTTTAAAGTAACAAAACAAAATAGAAATCATAATAATACACAAACATGTATCACAGCGACGTCTTAAACCAGAATTTGCTGCCTTCGCAAAACTCATAATTGAGTACAGGTTATTAAAAAAAAAGCTGGAATGAAATTTGTACGAAAGCAATGCACAGATTTGAAAAAAATTTATACTGGAGATGTATTAATGTTATTAATTTTTGTTATGTCGCTGTTTTCTTAGATCATCACAATTTGGACTATCAATTAACTAAAATAACATTTTTGGCTCGACCGATCCTACATTAATAATGTTCCGGTTTACTATGTAGACCAACAGTTAATACTCAGCGAAGAGTGGAATCAGGTTACCAAAACTCAAATTGTATTTTTTAATCTGAATAAAGTGCTGGTGAGTAAAAAGGCGGTTGAGTATTTTGATGATTGGAAAGTATTAGAGATCTCAAATCATCACTGGCGCACTCCAAGACAGTATCCATTTGATGACGGAGTTTTTTCGCCAACTCTGGCTTAATCCAGTCTTTGTTTTGCTCCACGAACTGCTAAAAATAAATTAACAATAACATTGTATTATTATACGAAAATCAATTAACAAAGAATGATAATCGAAACCTAGTAATTTTTTGTTTTTAACTGTATTTTGATATCACTCTTTAAAACAAAGGCTAAACTGAAATACAAATGAACATCGTTTTCTTTTGTTTTATTCTTTATCAATGACATTTAGTGCGAAAAAAACAAAAAAGTAAATTCAGTTTTTTGTAATTGAAAGAAGAATAGAGAGAATAGTTGAAATTAAAATTAGTTCGAGTCATCTTAATTTTAAAGTTAGGCCAACAAGAATTTACGAAAATTGGGGAGGGATAACTAAAACGTAAAAACTTTTTGTATCCGTATCTCCAAAACGCCAAAACATCCATCTTACTTTGGAGCTTGGTTATAGGGAGACTAATCATTAAGGTTCGTTCATACTTATGACAAAACGTCCTTTGGACAAAGTCCAAAGGACAAATACAGCGTCAAAACGTTTTCATACTTTTTTGTCTTTTTCACTTTGTTTGTCCTTTGAACAAAGTCCAAAGGACAAATTTTAAATATCATTCATACTCGCCAGGGTTCAGTGGCGGTGCCCAGTGGGGGGGGGGGGGGGGCCGCCCACCCCCCGAAATCTGGCGAAGCAGGATTTTTTTGTAAGGGGGGACGGGACCCTTTACGTTTTTTTTAAATTTTAGGGGAGAAAATTTTTTTTCTTTAATATTAATACAGAAACCTTCTTGATGCCTTCTAAAAGCATTATTATTAATAGTCATAAAACCAAAATTTCTCCGCTACGCCGGTAGTTTAAATTGACAATTTATCTTAGTTTTTTGATTTCAAATCAATAATCCCGTTCAGTAGTTACGGCATACATGTTTAATAAATCTACTATAAACACTATTATCCTTTTATTAATGTTTTAAACACATGTTTTAAATGTATAGGTATAAAAAAACCCTTAAATTTGTACATCTGAAATTAAAATTTCTTGTGTATTTTAGCGCCTTAAATTAAAAATTTTCTCCCCTGGGGCATTTTGCCCCCCGGACCTCCCTGACAAGGGGCTCTGCCCCTTGACCCCGCTGTGGGCTTTCGCCCCCCCAAACCTCCTATATGTGGGGAGCTGCCGGCCCCCAGACCCTCCTTTAGAGTTAGTATTTACCCCACCAGACCGCCCCACACCCCCCCCCCCGAAATGAAATCCTGGGCACGCCACTGCCTGAAATCAACTGCAGTTTTTCTGTTTTTGTTGTGAAAACATTCTGAGACTAATAAATAATGAATATTCTTCATTATGACTTGTATTTGCTTAAAATGGATTTAATATTTTAAATAAATGTGATAAATTTTAATTCAATTGATATTAATTTTATTTATTCATTGTTTTAGACGAGCACAAATTTGAGTACAAACGACATGGTAATACAAAAGCTAACGCAGGTTCTAGCGTATTTGCGTACTGATACCAAAAGAAGAAAGAAGGAGAAAGGTGACAAAGACGCCATTAAATTTGACGATCCAAAATTAAGGAAAGAGGCTAACCAAAAGTATGTCTTGTCTTTGTCTACAACTATTCTAAGAGTGTGCATTTGCGTGTGAAATGTAGCAGTAGCAGTCAGTGGCGTGCCCAGGTTTTCATTTTGGGGGGGGGCGGTCTGGGGGTACATACTAACCCTGAGGGGGGTCTGGGGGGCGGCAGCCCCTCAGAAATGGGGGGTCTGAGGGGCAAGAGCCCCCAGCGGGGTTAAGGGGCAGAGCCCCTTGTCAGGGGGATCCGGGGGGCAGAATTCCCTTGGGGGGAGAAAATTTTTAATTTAAGGCGCTAAAATACACTAGAAATTTTAATTCCAGATGACAATTAAAACAAAATTTAAGGTTTTTTTATTCTTATCCATTTAAAGCATGTGTTTAAAACGTTAATAAAAGGTTAATAGTGTTTATAGTAGTTTTATTTAACATGTATGCCTTAATTATTGAGCGGCAAAATCGATTTAAAATTAAAAAACTGAGATAAATTGTCAATTTAAAACTACCCGCGAAGCGGGGAAAATTTGGTTTTTTGACCATTAATATGCTTTTGGAAGGCATCAGGAAAGTTTCTGTATTAATATTTAAGAAAAAAAATTTTCTCTCTCAAAATTCAAAAAACGTAAAATCCCTTACGAAAAAATCCGGCTTCGTCGGATTTCGAAGGAAGCGGCCGTCCCTCCCCACTCCCCGGCCCCCCCCCTGGGCGGGGGGACTTCGAAGGACAAACAAGGGACACCCCCGTAAGACACCGCGCCGGCAGACACCCCCCCCCCCCACACCACACATTCTCTCTATTATCTTCTTCAATTACAAAAAGCTGGATTTACTTTTTTGTTTTTTCGCACTAAATGTCATTAGATAAAGAATAAAACAAAAGAAAAACGATGTTCATTTGTATTTCAGTTTAGCCTTTGTTTTAAAGAGTGATATGCCAAAATACAGTTAAAAACAAAAAAACTACTAGTTTGCAATTTGTCAATTTCCCCTTGTTAATTGATTTTCGTATAATAACAATGTTATTGTAACATTATTTTTAGTTCGTGGAGCAAAACAAAGACTGCAAAGCCAGAGTTGGCGAAAAATTTTCCGTAATACAAATGGATACTGTACTTGCAAATTGACCACGTGATGATTACAAGTCTCTCGTACTTTTCCAAATCATAAAATACTCAACCGCTCCGCCAGCACTTTATTAGATTAAAAATACAAATTTGAGTTTTGGTAACTTTGTACTTTGCGCTGGTATTAACATTTCGTTCTACATAGTAAACCGGAACATTATTGATGTTAGGATCGGCTCAAAAATGTTATTTTAGTTAATTGATCGTCCAAATTGGTGATAAATTGTAGAAACAGGCGACATAACAAAAAATTAATAAGCCTAATACATACTCCAGTATAAATTTTTTTCAAATATATTGCATTGTTTCCGTACCAAATTTCCGATTACTCACTTTTTTTTAATAACCTGTACTCAAATTCAGTTTTTACAAAATTTTAAACGGTTTTAACATCGGCTATAAAGATACATGTTTGTGTATTATTATGGATTTCTATTTTGTTTTGTTACTTTAAAAGATTTTAATCTGTTTTTATGACGATTTAACCAAAAAAAATTATCTCAATTTGTGAATTTTTATATTTCTTTGTATTTATTTTTGGTGCTAATTTATACTTTATTGATACATTGGTACTAAGCTAAATTTTTATTGACATTTTTGTGTATGGTTATTTGTTTCGAAAGCGTAGGTTCAAAGACATGTGGTTTTGAAGGTATGACGTGGAACATCTTTTTATAATTTTATTTAACGTAATTATTGGAACTAAATTGTTGCCGTTGGGAAGAATAACAGGTCCAAATGTTTTTTTTAGTTCAGCCTATTTTTTTTGAAATTCTGGAAAGGTCCTATCCTCGAGTATGTAAATATTCACCAGAAAAGTGTAAAGTCCGCAGTAACATGAACACGCTCATGAGAAAAAAATTATACGAAATTTTGTATTTTTAAAAATTCGGTGACGTTTTCAAACAAAAAATGTTTTTACACTTATTTTGAAAACTATAAAATCTGACCTTACCCCTAATCCAAAATAAGTGTTGTTTTTTTTAATTTTCATTTTGTGATTTACTACTCAGTATGAAAAAGTTAAACGAATTATCCAACATTATTACTTAAAATTGCGTCCAGTAACTAACTACCATTATTGCACCCCACAAGTGTGTACTACCCAAATCTACATTTTTGCGTTCTTCATTTATTATCTTTTTTTATATTTTTTTAATCCAAGGTTACACTATTCCTACCTTTTTAATAATGATATGACCTGCCTGATATCATTTTTGTACCTACCTACCCTCAATCATTTAAATTGATTAATTTTTGCATGCTTTGCTTACTAAATTCGAGTTTTAATGCCCAGCCATCAGCCGATCAAAAAAAGTACAAACTTAAAGAATTTTACAGTATAGGTGCCGGTTGTTGATTTTTAAACTTCCCTTTCCTCCCAGTTACGCCCGTAATATTACCTGGGTATTTTTTGCATTTTTCATTTCCTATACCTTTTTAATTTACACCCATTTTTAATCGTTTGAGTCACACTGGTCTTAAAAATTTGCGACCGGCTACCTCCAGAATTTACTCTGCCTACTTAGGGTAGCCAAAAAATGTAACCACTGGCTGCAAAGAATAATATTTTTGAAATCAGCGTGTGGAATTAAAAACCAGTATAATTCAAATGAAAATAAAGAAAAATGCAAAAAAAACACTCATGTAAAAATTTTCGTAGGTACACTAGGTTGCATTCAAAAATAGGTAAGTAATTGTAATAAACGTTTGTCTGAATATTTCATATGAATAATTCATCGTATTACCTGACACAAAAACCAGGCTCCCCTCCGAAATACTCGCAGATTGTAAAATTTGGGGATTTCATAGGCTAAAAATTTTCTAGTGCATCGTTAATCGCTCGAAACCTAAAAACAAACAATACTTTTTGTGATAAATTTACAAAATTGGCCGAAATAAGCCAAGAGCAAATTGCCACAAAAATAATAAATTCGCAAAAATTTCTTTTGGAGCGAAATGGGTCAGCGACAGCAGATGGGCCGTACCTTTTACCAGGTTTGGCTTTTGGAAAGAAACATTTTATTTTATTTTAATCGTTTTCAATTACGCTTCGCTTTTTTCCTTCATTAAATTTTTTTCATTTCAAGCAACCCTCTGTAATTTTCAAACACAATTTGGCGGAAAAACAATTTTATGCTCTAATTTGACATATCAGTTTGTTTTTGTTAATATTTGTAGATTTATACATTTTAAATATTAAATAAATTAATAAAAATTTTCGCATTGTTGTGTTTATTTATGGCATAAGAACCAGATTGGTATTTTAACGGTTTACAAAGTATAATTTCTTTGACAACAATTTTTTTCTTAAAAAATCATCAAAAATACCACAGAATAAAAATTAATCCATAAGGCCCGAG
>JASAMX010012121.1:0-49459 GCA_030248175.1 Microlaimidae sp. YZB2_3
CAAAGTTCTAATCCTTTTAAAAACTATTAGTACTATAGTAAAATTTCCCGGGTATCCCGTAGCTTCCCCTTTTTTGTACTAATCTGGTGTATAGTTAAAGAGTAATGAAGAAGTTTGTCAACATTTTTTGTAAATTAATTTTTTTAACTTCTGAAAATGATAAAAATATAGCCTAAATGCAAATAAAGTAATTTAAAACACATTTTCAGTTTCAAAAATAAATCATTTAAAGGAGCTCCGGAACTCTGATGCACCCTCCGCTTTAAGTGGCTGGAGAATCTGATTATGATCTTGGAAGATAGGAACATCCCTAAACAGTATCTATATTAAAAGTATTTTTCAAAATTAAATTACACCTGATCTGAGGATACCTATGTATTAGCAGCTTAAATCTTTTAATCGTTTTTACTAAGAAAATATTTATGTTAAGTTGAGCTGCCTAATAATTCACATAAAATGAATATGGCAAAAAAATTAAAACAAAACGAAATATAATAATTAGCCCCTGAATAATTAATCAGTTCGAATTCAAGTTTTTTAAATGACTTATACCAAATTATTCATTGAAAAATTACATGACACAGTTGTATTTCATTTTAATACATGGTATACCTTTCAGCATAATATTATATAATACTGAAAACAAAAAAATCCATTTATTTTAAATCATAAATTTTCAAAGCAACAAACTAATGGGTATTTATTTTTTATTTAACTTTTATAGACGAATCACAGCTATTTGTGATTCTAAAAAACCACAGTCAAACCTACAATAGTTTAATATTTGCTTTCGAATTCGATTTTTATCTTTAAAGTTTATATATAAATTTTGTCAGCAACACATTGTTTGCGACTGGCTACAACCAGAATTTGCGAAAGAAAAAATTATAATAATTATTTTTTATTCGCAAAATAGTTTTATAAGACTTTTTCACTACATTACGGTTTTGTCAAAACGTATTCTTAAATTAAAATTACAATATTTTTGAAATATAAACAAAATCTTTTATTTTAATATTGTAACGAAAGTTTTTTATATATATAAAACGAAATGGTATTTAAAAATGTACAAAAATAGCCAGCCAGACACAACAATGAATATATTAATATATTGTAAAGCTTACTGTACGTTCGCTAGACATGACTAGAAATAGCTATTAATAGTTTTCGCATTATTCCGTAAAATGAGACAACACATTAGCTGTGCTGTGCACATTTGTGTTTTAGTTTTTTAATACGCGTTTTTCGCGTTTTTTTTATTTTATTTTTTAATAATATATAAATTTAAAACTTTAAATAAAAAGGCAAAAATTAACGTGTAAATTTGTAGTTTTTTTGAAGAATTTTAAATGTTTTTAAAATTGTAATTGATCGACATAAGATTTGCACATCTTGAATGGGGCAATTTATGTACCGAATATAATTGTAAAATAAAGATTAAACGAGCTAACCAAATGTTCACCCGACTTGTGTTTATTTTCTATAATAAAAAAAACAAAAAAACTGTTGTGATAATAATTATATATACTAATTAATATATTAACCCGTTGGCTAGCAGGCTATAGGAACCCGCAGATTGTTTGCAAGTATTTTTTGGGTAGCCTAGATAGGCTGATGGTTTTGTAACAACCCAAACAAGGCGTTAATAAATTTAGAGATCTATATTTATTAGAAAATTTAGCAAACAAGAAATAAAATTTAGCCTGTAATTTTTTAAAGCCGATTCGGGCGTGCTGTTGATTATACGTGTACAACACAGTCGGACAACAAAAAAAAGCGAAAACCACTTTTACTATTAAGGCCTAGACTTTTGTTTCAGATGCAAAAGGAAATACCTTCGTCTCACTTCCGTAAAGACAATTATGAGAGGATAAGCGGTCGCATTTGCATCACTGCGAACGCATTATTACTTTTCTAGTAACATTAAAAATATATAACATAATTATAAAGGAAAATATGTGACTTCATATATTTCTCAGACAGATTGATTGCTCTTATTAGGGCGCGCCCTAATAAGAGCGCGCTCTTATTAGGGCACTCGGATGTGCTAATTAGGGCCCTGTTTCTGAAAGAGGGGCCCTTATTAGGGCGCGTAAGAGCTCTTATTAGGGCGCTCCCTAATAAGAGCGCGCTGTTATTAGGGCGCCCCTTAATTGCACACCATGGCCCTAATAAGGGCGCACCCTTATTAGCGTACTTATCGATTTCAAAAAAAAGATTATTTATAAGTCTGTTTTATGCAATCGTTTTCGGAGCTGCGTTTTCAGTGGTAGTGATTCAGCCTACCACTGAGCAACTGACGGGTTCGAATCTCACTGACGGTAGATTTTTTTAATTTTTTTTCTTTACAAAAAATTAAGGTAAGTATTTATTCATTTTCACAAAACTAACACTAAACGAATTAGTTTTAAATTTGTCATGATTATTTAGCTCATATTTCAACAGGATTAACATTAAAAAAATTTTTAGGTTAGTTTTCTATTGTTTATGGTGTACCAAATGCGATAAATATAATTTTCAAAACACAGTAACAAAAAGAAACGACTATTTTTTTGTGGGCTAATCATGTTAAATTAAAAGAAAAATAATAAAACAAAAAATAAGATTTAAATTTTTTATGACAATTTTTTGTAAAGAAAAAAGTTAAAAAATCTACCGTCCGAGGGATTCGAACCCGTTACTTGCACTGTGCAAGGCCGAATCACTACCATCAAGAATATATAAGAGAAGAATGTACCACTCAATACAAAAAATCGCACCCATCCGTGCATCGGTTTGCCATAAATAAACCCCCCGGGGGGTTTATGTACCCCCTGGGGGAGTATCAAACCCCGCCGGGGAGAAGTAATAAAACCCCCCGGGGGAGCATATAAACCCCCCAGGGAGAGTATATAGACCCCCCCGGGGGAGCACAGAGCCCCCCGGGGAGTAGATAGACCCCTTCGGGGAGGATAAGACCCGGGGGTGTATATAGACCCCCCCCGGGGGAGCACAAACCCCCCGGGGGGAGTGCTATATGCCCCCAAAAAATTTAAAAAAAAAAATTTTTTTTTTAAATTGTGGGGGAGCATATACACTCCCCCGGGGGGGGTCTAGATGCTCCCCCGGGGGGGCTCTATACTCCCCCGGGGGGGTCTATATACTCCCCGCGGGGGGTCACAGGACTCCCCGGGGGGGGTCATACTCCCCCCGGGGGGGTTTAGTCTCCCCCGGGGGGCTCATATACTCCCCCGGGGGGGGGGGCTTATACTCCCCCGGGGGGATTTACGTCCCCGGGGGCATAAACCCCCCCGGGGGGTTTATTTATGGCGAACCGATGCACGGATGGGTGCAATTTTTTGTATTGAGTGGTACATTCTTCTCTTATATATTCTTGATACCACCGAGCCATCGAAGCTACGAGAACTGTCGCATAAAACAGACTTATAAATAATCTTTTTTTTGAAAATCGATAAGTGCGCTAATAAGGGCGCGCCCTCATTAGGGCCATGGTGTGCTAATAAGGGCGCGCCCTAATAAGAGCGCGCTCTTATTAGGGCGCGTATTAATAAGAGCACTCAATGTGTCTGAGAAATATATGAAGTCACATATTTTTCCTTTATTATTGTGTTATATATTTTTGGTAACACTGGGTTGTCAACAAAGTCTAGCACTTGAAGGACATTTTTCAAACTCAAATTGTAGAATCTAAAAATACCGAAAATGGTATTCATTTTGACGTCGGGAAGTGGCAATGATATAGAATATCATAAACAAAAGTACATATGACCCATAGAACAAGGTCAATACAATGAAGAAATTTTAGCAACTTTTATGTAATTTTTTTGATTAAATTAATAAAATAAATCGATCAAAAAATTAGTAGAATACAAAGATAAGCAGACATTGCAACAGTTTTCACACATATTAAATCTATCTAATTTCATGTTTACTATATAGTTTCAGTGAAACCTATCTGTATAAAAAGTTCATAATATTACTTTGCGAAAAATAAGCGAAAACAATGAAATGGCCAAAATTAAGTCAGTTATTCACAGAATTTCAATTTTCATAATAGATTCCTTTTTTCTACAAAGCATATCGCATATAAAAACTCTATTTCGGGCTTGTTTGATTAGATTTTAAGCCAAAAAAGATAATTTTTGACAGTTTTATATATTTGTCAGTGGAAAATAAGACCCTAGTGATTTAATTTTTTCGAAAAAACTCAATAACAATCAAATAACTTTTGAGATAGTATGCCTTATTAAATTAGGAAAAGATTTAATTCATAATATAATCAATTTTATTAAGAAATTGAAGCTATAGTATGCTATATTATTATTTTTATAATTAAAAAAGCAAACTGTTAAGATAAACTTAAATATAAATTAATAAAAGCTTAAAATAAGAAACATAAGCTAAATTCTAGCTGTCCTTTGGGAGCAAATAGTATAAAATAATATAAATCTATTCTAATTATTTTTAAACAAAAAGAATTCAAGAATGTTTAAAACTAAAGTACAAACATATTTTCCAGTAATAACCTCATTTAATTTTATCTATAAAAGTTTAAAAAATCAATCAGTTTTTATCACAATATAAAAAACTCGTTTAGAACCATCGCACTTATTGCCCTAAACTTAACAGCTGAACACGCTAAAAAAATTCAAATTTTTTATGTTTAAAAGAAACTACGGCTGGGTTGTGCAGTTGTTTTATAATAATAATTTGAAACAAAAACATTTATCGTCACTTTTTTAATAACTTTTTATATAACTTCATAATACCTAATTAATTTATAAAAAAAAAAAATGATCCGCTAAGTTGTTTTTAACACGTTTTGACTAAATGTCTGTTTTTAACGGTTATCATATGTCACCCAATTTTATGTATAACGAACAACTACACAACCTAGCTTTAATTCATTATTATGTTTCTGTCAAATTATAGACTTAACAATTGTCCGAACCTTAATGGTTAAACAGTATTTGGCTTGTGTTACCATTCAAACAAAGTGTAATAGTTTTCGAAAATTTTAAAATTAATTAAAGTATTCTTCCTATTCATTCTATATTTTACAATATTAAAAAATTATCACTACTCGGTATCAAATTAACACCAGTGTAGCTATACATAATTTTTTGATGTTTTTGAAAATAAACATTATAGTTGATAGTTTTATTTTTTGTTATTTCTTCCCCTGCAAAGGTATCAATTAAGTAAAGGCTGGTTCATACTTATTCGCTGTATTTGTCCTTTGGACTTCGTCCAAAGGACAAATACAGCGTCAAAACGTCCTTTGGACTTTGTTCAAAGGACAAAGTCCAAAGGACTTTTGGGCTTGTCCAAAGGACGTTTTGGCTTTATTAAAAGGGTCGTTTGGACTTTGTCCAAAAGACGTTTTGTCATAAGTATGAGCCAACCTTAAGCGTAAAAACAATAAAGACAACTTAGTTAACTTTTGGTGTTAAACGAAAAAAATAAAAGATGCGTACGTGCATAACTATATATTAAATCATTTAAATTTAAAGGTTGAATAAACCTCTCTTGTCTGAGACAACTAACATAAGTGCATTTTTATCAAAGTTTGTTCAAAAATTTTTAAATACTTTTCTACTCTAGACATAACTAAAACCATATATTTTTTAGTAATTTTGTTACAACAAAGATGAAATTTAATACTAAACCCACTATTCTTTTTTAATAGCTGATAAGGCTTTTAACAGTTTGTTAGTTGAACAAAATTTAATTATTTGTGTAAAAATTACAGGTCTCATTATTTGCGCCATAATAATGGCTACGAGAAATTGAATGTACACAAGTTTACAGAACTAATAAATAATGAGAATTAGAAAGCAGTAAAAGTATATTTATTCAGAATAGTTCGTTTAAGTTAGGGATTGGGTTAGCGATTGGTTAATAAAATTGAGCTGCCTTAAGCATAAAGCAATTCATTTTACACGAATTTTATATTTCACCCGAAGTCTTTTAAAATCAAAATTCATTAAGGTAATTAATTACATAAAAATTTTTTACGGAACACAGCATTTACACCACAGTATTTTTGATATGATTTGTTACATAGATTAATTCTAAAAATTCTGTAGCAAAAATTTTTGACTTAAATTTTGGCACTTTATCATTTTTAGGATACGTTTAAAATAAACTACTTAATAATTTTGAAACTAAAGTATAATACAATACTAAATACTCACTCACTGACTGAGAACTTTATTTTTCTATTTTCTGAATTTATATTAAGTTTTTATATGTTTTTGGACTAGAAGAATTAAACACAAAATTTTGCATTATTGTTTTGAATAAAATTAATATCTATGTTTGGGCCGAAAAATTCCATCACATTGCTTCGCTTATACTAACAAACAGAATTTATTTTTAAATTTATTTTTCTATATGATCGGTGGCGCCGAGCCAACCATTATTAGAGAACGTGGGTAAATTTTGAAATTCAGAACCTTCTTCTTCTTCTTCTTCTTCTTCTTCTTATTATTATTATTATTATTATTATTATTATTATTATTCCAACGCTCCATCCTTAAAAGCGATATTCCTCATTCGTTACTGATTGATCAGAAATAAACATGGGCTCATTAGAAATAAGAAGGAATTACGCAACTTTCTTAGGAAGCACTTTTTTCATTTAGGTCCTTGTTCTCGATTTATTGAATTTGAAAAATAGACAAGTAAAAAATCCCAACCGCACAATAACAGCCTTTTGGCAACAATAAGGATTGTACAGAGCAGACAACCAACATCCCCTCATAGAAACCGCACAAAAAAAGCAGACCGGTTTTAATTGGTGGCAGAAACGGAACTAGTTCCCAGCGCCATCTGCTTCAAACGCGCGGAAAAAGGCGAAAACAACAGAGTACTTTTTTAATTCTTACATTACTGATGACAAAATTAATTCAAAGTTTTATTTATTAAAAAATAATAATAAGCGTCGGTGGCGCGGGAGCGCCGGTAATCATCGGTGGTGCGGGTTGCCACACTGCCATTTAACCCACGGCACCGCGCCAACTAATCTTAGAGACCGTGGGTAAATTTTGTAATTCATGTTCATCATCTTATTATTATTATTATTATTTTTACTTTAAAAATTATAATTGCAATCATTGGCGCACGGCATCGCGCCAACTATATTTAGAGAACGTAGATAAACTTAGTCTGGGGCCTATTTCATAAAAATTGCCTGTAATTAATTAATTGTAACTTAATAAACGCATATTTTTCTTTTGTATTTTTAATTAAAAAAATTGTGTTAGAATTTAAAAAATTACATGTCCGTAAATTCCGTAAATTCCACAGTTACGTACGTATTTTTTAATTAATAAAATAAGAAAAAATTAAAATATATATATATATAATGCATTTATTAATTTACAATTAAATAAATCTTTATGAAATAGGCCCCTGGAGCGCAACTGCACCGCACTAACTATAATTAAACAACGTGGGTAAATTTTGTAATTTAAATTCATCTTCTTCTTATTATTATTTTTTATTTAAAAAAGTATATGACAACGGAATGATTATAAACATATGTCATTGCGCAGCTAAAACTATAATTTATTAGGCTATTTTTTAATTTAATTCAAAAAAAGTGGTACACTAGCCTTGAAAAATGCTCTAAGAATAGAGCAGGAAAAAGGGGCGATTTTTCCCCGGGCGTATGTTTAGACAGAAAAGATGTGGACTAGGCTGAGATGGACATTATGTGGAGTATAGGAAATTTGCATTTGGTTGCTCACTAAATAAAAATTTCTAGCATATGATAATGATTTGTTTATACATTGATCTAAACATACAGCACTATTGCATTTTTTTAGTTTGATGAAATGCCAATTTAAAAAATCATACTCACAGCAATCTTTGACAAGCGCCGAATCGCCACTTTTTCAAACTTATAGTTGTTTTTTACACATACAAATATAACTTTCTAATTGAAAATGTGGCGATTTCGCGTTTGTCAAAGATTGCTGTGAGTATGATTTTTTTAATTGACATTTCATCAAACTAAAAAAAATGCAACAGTGCTGTGTGACTAGATTAATGTATAAACAAATCATTATCATATGGTAGAAATTTTTATTTAGTGAGCAGCTGCCCAAACCAAATGCAAATTTCCTATAGTCCACATAATGTCCATCTCAGCCTAGTCCACATCTTTTCTGTCTAAACATACGCCCGGGGAAAAATCGCCCCTTTTTCCTGCTCTATTCTTAGAGCATTTTTCAAGGCTAGTTATTTTATTTCAGATATAATTACAAATTTAATACCCAGATTTTTAACAAGCGACACTAAAATATTGTACTAACATTTTTATATTTTTTTTACTTATTAATTTTTCATAGATTTTTTGATAAAACACCAAAATATTTTGTATATTTTTATTTTAAGTCCAATTAGTTTATGATAAGGCAAAAAACTACACGATACTGATTAATTCCAACTAATTTTATTTGTTTAATTGGTGCTTTATGTTATTTTCTGTTAGATAATAAAATTTTAAACATAATTTTTGGACCTTTAAAAAACGAAACTAAAATATGTCAGCATATTATTGGAAAGTATTAGAAAATACAGCTGAAAAAAATAGCATATTATTTATTATATTGTTTATTAATACAACATAATAACGGTAACGGACCAGAACAGCCAAGGGACGTTAGAGCTGGGTACTAAAGAGCCGGAAAAAAAGGGACTTAAGAGCCAAGCAGCGGGAACGAAAGGGACAAAAGAGCCAAGTGGGAAATAATCGCGAAAAACACTAAAAAGCCAAGGGTACAAAAAGCCACGTTTCGGAGACTGATTTTTTGAGACTAAAGAAACACAAAAAAGGGACCTTAGAGCCTCTAAATGCGTTTCGTTTTTTAATTACGTTATATGGCGTAACACTGTAAAGAAATACATAAGGAGGGACCTTAGAGCCATATTTTATTTTTAAAATTATTTTTAGCAAGTTTGTTTTTAGACTTTAGAGCCCAATATCTATCTATCACGTTTTTTAAATGCCTTCAATGTTTATGCGTTATTTTTGTTATTACTTTTTACGAATAATTTATTAATTTATATATTTTCTTTAATTGCTTATTTCTCAGTTATTTTTAACATTTTCAAATAAATAATACAGGTTTTATTCAAAACCCATAAAATTTCTGTTTTTTCTTTAAAAAAAATTTAAGCTATTTTTTTAATGCTTTATGTCCAGCTATTGTTAAAATCATGTGTTCTGAAACTCAAAAACAGTTTATCTATTTTATTCAATGTCACCTTCACACAATAATTTTATTCCCAAACAACAATTTATTTGATTTAAAAAAACTGAAAAGACTGGATTCACAAAGTCCCAATGGGTTGGTAGCTTAATTATCTGAGTGATTTTAAAATATTTATCTAAAGTTAAGTTTTGGGGAATACAAAAAGTTAGTGTTTAAAGTTGTGCGCTGCGGAGTCAAACTTTTTGTCTTCGATTTTAATAATTTTTTGTGAAAACCTTACTCCTGCCCTCAAGAGCCCACAAAATTTTTTTGAACAAATTATCTCATTTTGTGCATCGGTCGTCAAGAAATACCATTAAAGAATATACGAAGACAGAGAGAAAAATTGATTATTAGAATTAAGTTTGTTAATTCCGAGGCATGAAAAAGAATATTTTATCACAAATACTAAAATATTTCAAGGTTAAAACTTTCTAATTTTTTATAAAAGTAGTCTACTAACGGTTTTTTTACTTTTCGGCCCTTTGGTCTTTCTTACTCTGTTGATTACGCATGTAAAGGTTATTTGTGAGCAGGTCCCCTCTCATTTGGCTCTTAGGTCCCTATGTACCTTTCTTTCAGGCTCCTAAGACCCCTATTTTGGCTTATTAGTACCCAGCTCTAAGGTCCCGCCATTTCTTTCCCCTCATCTCTTTGCTTGTCTCCATTGGCTCTTAGGTCCCTTTTATATAATAAAGTTCTGAAAAGTAGTAAAAAAGGGTGTAAATTTTATAAGACTAAAATTAACAAATTGAAAGTTTTCTATTATTATTAAAGAGCCCCATACAAAACTAATACCGAAATAATCAGCAGTGTACTGACAAATTTTAAGAGTTTGAAATTGAGTTTGTTTCTAAAAATTACGTACAAGATAATTGGAATATTTAAAAAAAATATTTTTTATAAAAAATAGAATTGAAATGAAGCCACAGTATAAGAGTAGGTCCACTTTAAACGCATTTTCATTGGGCTAAAAAACTTTTTTTGCTAAATCGAAATCTTAGACTCTTATGACTAAAAACCAACCCTCTTTCCTAAAACCGAGTTTTAATTCAGGATCACAGAAGAGAGTTCGACCGGCCGAAATAAGAATTTCAAAAATTACAGTATTTCAATTTTCATTTCGATAACGCTTTTAAAATAATATAAAAATACGTCAATCCTTGATACTTTTCATAAGTTTTGGTACTTCTTATAATATTGCAAGTAAAAAACCTGTAAAAAAACACATGAATTAGTACCAATCTTAAAAAAACACACTCTGGATTATTTTTCGATATATTTGAGCCTTAATAACTTGATAACATAACTACTTTTGATAAAGCCAATAAATTTTACAATCACTGTTTTTGACAAAATTTCCTTTTTTCTTAAAAAAATAGCAATGTTATAAATTAGTTAAGTTAATTTTTTTTCAATAAAATAAAAACTATTTATGGTATCAATTTATTAAACATAAAATATATCAAAAAATACGCCAAAGCGTGTTCTTTTAGAATCTGCAAGAAAGCATTGTGCCTTTTTTTAACAAGTCTAAGATAAACGTCAAAAATTGTAAAAAAAACCCCAAATTTTTCGGTAGTATTATTATAATATATTTCGAAGTGCTGTTGCTCCGGCCAAAAATGAATACAGTTTTTAAAAGCTCCTTTGATTAGCAATCGATTGACAAATTTTTATATTATTTCAAAAAATTATTAAGATGAAAATAGAGATACTGCTGTTTTCAAAATTGACGTGACTACCGGTCAAACTTTTTAATATAACTCCTTAAATAAAGCTCGGTTTTTTGCTATAGCTAAATAATTTTTTTTACTATTGTTCAAGAAATGCTTCCAAGAGATGTGTACTATGTACCCACTCTTAATAAAAAACATTCATGAGTTAAAAAAAGGAAAATATCTTTAATACATATTTATTTTAATGATAGGTGGTATAAAAATTACAAAACAACTCAAAATTGTTTTTGCAATAATTAGTAATTTAAATTCAATTTTGTTTAATTTATCAAGGGCAAATGTTTAACGTGCGACCGCAAGAAAAAGCTTATATTCATATAAAAACACTTTTATTTTAGCATCATTGAAAGTTCTGAGACAATATTTTGTTCTTCAAATCGAAGATAGACACATAATATGATGCTACATTGAAAGCTCATATAATTAATAGGTATATGTGTTTTAAACTTGGTTGCTTCGTGATTGGTTTGTGTCATTTGTACCCTTAATACATATTTTAATAATACTGTTTTGTATTTTAATATTAATATAATTACAAATATTTTTGATGAATATGCCTAACTTCATAATAAAAAAACTGAATGATGTGAATTTATCTACAGAAAACACGACAATAAAATTTTCTTAGTTTTAATGACAAGAGCTTACACGTACATATAAAATAAAAAAATATAGAATAATCATAAAACATATTTTCTTAAGAAAATATTTATCTATTTTCTTCAAAAAAATATTTTCTCAAACCAATAATTATCGCGAAAACAAAACTCAATCTCATTAAACTATCAGAACTAATTATTAATAATATGGTAATTTTAGCATTTATACAAATTATGCCTTTTAGTTAGATTCTAAAAAATAAGTCAGTCTTCGGTAAGGATTGAGATAGGTTTGCAATGATGTTTTTTATTGCTGCTGGCTTGAAGGTTTTTACTCTTAAGAATTTAAAAACGATGAAAAGCATGTTCGCAAACCATTGTCTCCCGTTGTTTGTTGGTAGTTAAAATAAGTTTGCAATCAACTCAGCCTTCCCGATCACTTATCCATTTGGCATTGTTTCTTAGTTTGAGGAGAGTGCACTAAAAGGACATTTTAAAGAATTTAATTAATTCTTGTCCGAATCAAACTATTCTTTTAACACTAAATCAATCTGCTGCAAATTTCAATTCTAATCTGGCATTTCTACGCTGAAGTTACATCTAAAACTTTTTGAGATTTAAAAAAACACGATCAGTCAAATATCAAAAGAATATTTTTCCGGGTGATATAAAGATTTTATTCGTGATAGTGCTGCTTTCATTTTTATGAAATTTTGTGTTGAATTGGATTGAATTAATCATGTACATAATTAACGGATAATAACCAAATGAGAAAAATGTGCAGGAGGCAATTAAGAAGCATGTAAAAAGTTCCGCTTTGAAATAAGATACACACATACATATCCTTTCCTTACTGAAGCAATATTTACTTTTTAAGAACAAACAAAGGTTCCTATAAAAATTAAGCGAATATTTAATTAAAAAAAACTAATTTTTAAAAACCATAACTTTTTTAAACAAAGAATACTTCTATTAAAAAATGAGTATGCTGCAATTTCCTGCTAGTTGGTCGGGTTATTTTATATAATTTAAACCATAGTAGTGTACACAAATCTATTTTTACCTTTCGAAGTTTTGCATGCACAGACACAATATTAATATAAAAAGGAATATTTAGATTTTAATAAAGCATTTTATATCAGCATTTATTTCAATTATAAGCTACAAGAGCAACAGAAGCAATTTAATCGAGTAAGTTTTTCAAAAACGAACTTAAGCGATACAATACGCTATTTCTAAGTTATAAATTTTATGCGCGAAATTGAGAAATTGAGGGGCAAATAGTCGGATCAGAAATGGCTTTTCACAAGCGCAATAATTTTTCAAAATTCTTCGTGAAGGGCTGGGGAGTTCCACTTCTCATTAGGTCTACTACACAATATACATAGATGTATATCTAGCATTAGCCTAGTCCAGGCAATGCGGCACTGCTTGTTTGAAAAATTGTTTCTTTTTATAGCTTTCCGCTTTTCAACCGTACCAAGTTTCTTCAGAACGAAGACATAACAAAACTCCATTTTTTGTTAAACAAAATTAAACTTATATTACAATTAAAAAGCTATTAAATTAAAATGCACATAATGAGAAATTTAAGTTTGAATCTAGTTCTGGGCTTACAAAAAATATTTAAAAAAAGTATCACGGTTTTTTGTTGCTTAAAATTTTATACAATATTTAAAAAATAAAAATTATTTTGGCTGTAATATATTTGTTGTTTTTGTTTTTGATATCAAATAAAAAGCAAAAAAAAAACATTCCGTAACAGTATACTGCATCTTTTATATATTATCAACTATGTATTATATCCAAATTCTGTCCGCAAGCACCAAATCAGAAAATAGAAGTTTTTTGGGTAAACACCATTAATAATTTTATATTGAAATAATTTCCTAAGTTACAACAAGCGCTAAGCTTAAACAATGTAAGATAATATCTTGAGACTACAAACTTTAATTATTTTTAAGTAAAATTAAAGGATCTTAGATTTTTGAAAATTATATGAAGTCAAATTTTATTTATTTGGAATGGCTCAAAGATTGTTGAATACAATAAATTAAGTGTTCTATAAATTTTTTAAACATTAAAAAATTAAATTGTCATTATTTGTTAAAATTGTAATAAAAATAAAATAAAAATAATAGTAAATTTAAAACAGTAGTCTAATGTTATTTTTTAAAAATTTCAACGAATTAAAAGTATCTTTATTTCTAAAAATACGATGAGCGTGTTCAAAACAGAACAGCTACAGATTTTAATTTGTTATACGTTTTATCGCTGCTAATTTTAAATTTATTTATAGAAATGACCCCCAGAGTGTTGGTTGTAAAATAACCCAAGTGGCAACTCCAAACGGACTTGCCAGTTTAAATAATAAAAAGTTCTATTTTACAATTTTATACGTAAATGTTATTACGGTGACATCCATTAGGTACCTAAATATTTTTTTTTGTACAGGATAAAAAAACACATTTGTGCAATAAATGATATAAAGTACTTTTTTTTAATTTTTGAAGTATGGTAAACTAAAATTAATATAAAGAGTAATATTCGTATTAGTAGTTGAAAAATATCAAATAAAGTTATTTTATTTCACCAATAATTACTAATAATTTCATGTTGTCATTTCAGAGTAATTTTGCATAACAAAAATGGTGTTAAGAAAAAATGTGAAACTTCTGACTTCCAGTGTAAAAAAACGCGTCACAATAAAACTAAACCATAAGCTAAACATACAATGGAGCATGTTATTAAGGTTATAAAATCCAAAATAAATAAATCTGATAAAATAAAATGCAAAAGCTTGTTTTTTTATTAATCTAGCTCTGTGAAGCTCTCACGTTAAAACGAGGACATCTGCTATAGGTGTTATGGGAACAGTCTTTATTAGTTCTACCGTTATTAGATTTCGTAAAATAGTCCTATTTTTAGCAGCGTCGATAAGACTGATTATTTTTCGCTCTTTTGACGTCAGTGCTTTACCATAAGCTTTAACCATTCGTGTTTTGCTGGGGCAAGCCTTTTAGTGAAGAGACTGGCAAGTTGATTTGAATACATTTTTCTATTTTACGTCTATTTATAGCAAATACATCATTATAAAAAAATAACAAAAACAATATCGCATAATATAAAAATATATTCATAAAAATTGCTATTTAAAGCTTCAATGTAAATTAAACTCTTACTAACAACCTAACATCATTTATCTTAGATTTTAAGTTTAATTTTAATATTTATTATCTATATCTTTCTATTATTGTCAGTTAAATTTGTATTAATTTAAAATAAAACCTATAAAATCACGGATCCTCCATGCAATTTTGCTACTTTCTGTTACAAAATATATCATTTGATGTTTTACTTGATTTTCCCAAAAACTAAAAAATAACCTAAATCTTAACATCATAAAATTAGTTGGTTTCACCCTTTGGTATAATTTTGGTGGCTGAAACGCAGAATTTTCATAGCATCTCACGTCTCAGTTTACAAGGGCTGTGTCCGGAAACACTAGTTTAAGATTGAGTAGCACTGGAGCTTTTTTTGGTGTTTTAAACATGCTTTCTGGCCAACATAATACCAAAAGGTTAATTGAAGTAGTGAAGAAGCTAATTTTAAAAAATTTTTATCCTAGAAAGTATAGGCATAGGCATGCTTATTAAAAAATATTTTTGAGAACGTCATGTTAAGAATACGCAAGATCTAAAAAGCCAATACTTGTAAAGATCGAAAGTATTATTAATACGAATCGCAAAATTTTAATAAAAATATTAATATGACAAAAATTTTTATTAAATACATTAATTGAAATTTTTTGATTTCTCTGGAGTGTGCATGGAATTCTTTGAAATACATTTGTTAAAACATTTTTATCACAAAATAAACTTACGTATTTTTTTTGGTAATGTAAATAATTATTTTGCTTTTACAACAAGCATCAAAACTAAAAAATGTGACAACGATTATTTCTTACGATCGCTATTTTAATCTGCTTTAGAAAATAAAAAAATGAGATTTCTTTTATATGTATTTTTAAAAATTAAAATTTTAAATTACCATTTAGTTTTAACTTTTAACACGTTAATTTCCTAAAGATACGAAAAGATGAGAGTTTTAAAGGAATCAATTGCCAAATAACAGTCCTAACCTAACATAACAGTTTTGTAATGTTGTATAGTCGCGCACTGATCATAGATTTAAATGTTAACTTTTAAAAGGATAATTTGATAAATATTTCATTTTAATGATTTTGATAAACCAAAATGTTAGAAATCAAACTAAATCTACAATCCTTTAAGTGATGAGAAAATATACAACTAGATAATCTAAAAACTTTTACCATGAACTAAAATATAATTGCAACAAAATATTGATATTTTTATCATGTTTTCTAAAAAATTTTTAAAGAAGTATATACTTTATAAATCTGTTTTAGTAATAACTTATATTTTATGTTGTATTTTTTATTTCTAATAAAAATTTTTAAAAAATCGTTATAATATGCTTGAAATTTAATCAAATTCGTGTGTTTAAAGTATTACCAAAAGCTTATTGTTGTTTGAAACACTCCAAAAAATTTTAAAACTTTTTACAGTAATAATGCACAAAGTTTCGTGTTTTTTATTTGACGCTTTCTGCTAAAAATGGGCTTTTTAAAAAATTTTTTTTGCTTAATTATGAAAACAATGTTAATTGAGTTAGCCAAACATACAGTAAACAGACATACAGATCCGGAATATAATCGGTCGAATGTTACTATAATCAAATTAAGGTGTTTATTTTGTTTCTTTTAGTCGTAAAATTTATACAATTCTATAATACAAATATTTGCTAGTACAAAACCACATTAAAGTATAACAAAACAAATAATATTTGTGACAACGGTAGTGCATGTGTGAAAGTGTTTTTTAAGTTTAAATGGAATAATAAACAAATTGAGAAAAAACAAACGAAAAATACAACTGTTTATTTATAAAAGTTGATTAAAACACTTAAAATCCTTTCGTTGTGAAATATTAGGCACATACAAGAGCACAATTATTTTGGTATTAAAAGTACATCGGAGTATTATGTTTATTTTGGAAACTAAAAAAATTTGCTGCTTTCTAAAAGTTGTAACAGAAAATGACATAGCATGTGCAATTTTTTGCTATTTGATTTTATTCTAATTGGCTAAAAAAATTTGGCAAAAACAAAACATGTGCTGTGACACATAAATTATTAAGTTTAACTTACGTGAAGACTGTTTCGACTGAACCATGATAATTTTAGCTCCTGTTAACAGAAAAACCACGAGCAATAAAAGTTTGATTACGAGAATTTTTAATTTTCATGTAGTTTAGAGACAACATCATAATATAAACGCACGGTTGAATTATTATCCGTTCGTACGCTTAGCTCAATAAAAATAAAAACTGCTTTAAAAAACCCAGGCCATTTCTTTCAACGTTCTTGCAGCAATAAGCAACGCCGTTCCTACAGCAGTGTAAAACAATTATACGACAATGCTAAAAGATGCCACTTATTCTCAAATCAGCACAAATAATAATCAATTATAGCTTTCTTAAATTGAAATTTGCAGTTGAAAAAATTTATACAAATGTAACAATGAAATTTGCTAATATTTCTGCAAATTTCACTTTTGCAAATTTAACTTTACGAAACAAGAGCAAACAATTTTTGTATTGAAAAATAACAACAGTGAGAAGTTGCATACAACGAAATAAAATAAACAAGATTGCAAAGATGTGTTCGTAAGACACTATTCGCTGTAAACAAGTATTTTTGATCTTAAATGTTGAAACGACTCTGCGTATATAACTTTTTTAAATCAACATATTTTCTTTTAAAAAGTAATATTATACTGGGACTTTATTAAATAACAATATAAATTCGGTCAAATTAGAAATAAAACAATATTGCAAAGCACTAACAAAGATTATTATTGCTTTTGCTTGTAACTAAAATTATAAATATTAAAAAAGTGGTTTAATCCCACCAAAGATTTACTTTTTATTTTAAACCACGTCCATTTCTTCCGGATATACGGAAACTACTGTAATTTCTGCACAGTTCTTTAGTATTTGAAATATAAAGTCCGTTTGTTCGATTATATCTATACCAAACACTAGTTTGCATATTATAAAGATGTGCAGGCATTACGACATTTTTCTTTCGTTATTTTTGTACAAATTCAGTGCAACCTGCTGAAACCGTTGTAAAATTATCTGGATGCAATTTGGCTAATTGAAATTGCAAAAAAATTAATAAAATAATGGCTATAAACAATATTTAAACTTTTTACAAGATGGAAAAAACCAAATAAATAAAATAATATGAATTTCGAAAATTGTTTAGAAGTTATATTAAACTGATTTAAATATGCATTGACTTCATTTCTACAAATTTCACAGCGTCTTCCAGTTATTCAAGATACGTACCTATATTTTTAGTTTAAAAGATTTTAAAATTAAAAACAGATAAAAATATTATAGGTTTAGTATATTTAGACAAAATCCTTAGCATCTACTGGTATATAGCTCATCATAAATATTGATAATGAATACAATTAAAAAACATCAGGTTAATAATATTATTCAGAGGTATATATATACCTTGTATATACTTCTAAAATTTCACAAATGTTAGTTAATAAATAAATTTTAAATACAAAAGAAAATAAAATATTTTTCTCAATATTTGAATTAAAGAACTTCTTACGAACATGGTTATTTCTTTAAATCATTCAATGTGATTGTGAAGAATTCTTAAGATTTAATTAAAACTTACTTATTTTTTGCAATAATAAAAATTAAAAAAAAAACTATCCAATACAAGTATTTACCTCTCATAACAACTCCCGATATTTTATCAAAAATATACAGCATCAGAATATAGAAGAAAAAAACAATAACAAATGATTTTAACCCGTTTCCGTGAAGGACTTTTCCCCCCTTACAACCGTAAAACCTTCGTACGACAAAGGTAAAACCTTCGTCTCACGGTGGTGGTATTTTTGTATGACAAATGTCGTACGTTTACTTAACCGCGGTAAGCTCTTCGCATGAATTAGGTCGTACTTCCGGCACATATAATTTTTTGTGCGCTAATAGTGCCCAGTGATCGAGCAAATTAAAATAGTTAAAGCTGTACGGTAGCAATATGCAAATTTTTGCAACATGAAATATCCTACGTAATACACTGTATCCGTAACAAAAATCTGCATATTGCCACCGTACCGTTTTAACCATTTCAATTTGCTCGCTCACTGGGCACTACTCGCGCGAAAAATTATGTATGACGGAAGAATGCCAGGTCTCACGAAGGTTTCACGGTTGTAGCCGAGGAAAAGGCAATACAGGAACGGGTTAAATTCATTATATTGCTCACACGTATTGACTGTCTTACCTGGGATACGCCCTTATTAAGGCATGCTTTTGTTAGGGCCATATTAAAAAAAACTTATTTTTATGTGCAAATAATATTATCCCAATTAGTTAATAATATTAACGGGAATATTAGGGCGCAACCCTTATTAGGGCCCAATCAGAAAAAGTAACTTCACTTAAAATTATTTTATAAATTATTAATTTTGCAAAATTTATAAAAAACTTAGAGGCGTTTATTTTTTTATTTACATAATATTTTCAATTTATTCCTAAAATTCAAATAGTTATGATTTTTTTATGACAAAAGTAAGGGAACAATTTTTTGAAAATCATTTGTTTTGAGGTTCATAATTAACAGTACCATTAATAGTATCATATGATTTTAATTAAGGTCCCAAATATTAGCCAAATGGTCTAATTAAGATGATAATTGGTTTTTAATATTGGAATATTTAAAACCAGTTTTATAAGTTAAAGGTTTGCTGTAATTGAAATGACCACACAGTTAGAATCCTGTTGTTAATAGCGAAACAATATTTTCTTTATGTTTTTAATCCTGTTTTTTTTTAAATATTTTTACTTTAAATAATAAAATTTAATAATGTAGAATCCACAGAACTCGGTATAATGGTCTACCAACGTTGACCTCTCCAGTATAAAAACTTACTTTCGTTATAATAAAAAACCGTTACAAGGGCTAAGAATGTTAGCATGGTGTAGAACATGCTTCAATTTCTACATTTTCAATTAAAATGCTAATTTTAAGCCATTTTAAAAACAAAAATAGAACAGCTGATTTTAAAAACCACTCTAACTGCTTCACTTAAATCGTTAAGCACTGTTTAGTTTAAACTGCTAGTTTCAAAAGCTCACGAGAGTTGGTTTTTATTTGTTGATTTTGGAAAAATACATCTACAAAACGCAAACAATAATTCTATAATAAAATCATAATCATTTTTATTGGAAATTATAACGAAAATCTAGTTTTTAGTTTAAAATAACCACAAAATTTAGCTTAAAATAAATTTAATGCTGAAGTGAACTTAAATAATAAGATAATTATATTTGTATCCAATAATTCTCGAAACAAAAATTTAAATAGATGTTATAAAACTTTGAAACAAAACCCAAAAAAATCATTTTTACATCTAAATACGAACTTATTATGTGATCCTTTTTAAATAGCTATTAATAAACTGTTTGATATTTTTTTTATTTTTAATAAACAAATGTTGGTAAATTTTTTCGTAAAATTTTTTAACGTCAGGATTTTAAGGACCCTAAAAATGTTATGTAGTATTCGTGATCACGTCATATAAGTTTTTCTCTGTGGGAATGGTTGCGGGAGAAACTGTTTTAGTAGCGCCTGGGAAAAAAAATTTTTCCTAAGCGCTAATTGGCTAAAAGTGATTTTATAACGTCATAACTCTGTAAAGATATTTAACACTGAACAACTTTCGTTTAAATGGGAGTGTTTTGACCATTGTGTTATTATTTTGACGTTTGTTGACGGGGATTTTCCACAGAAATAATGGCTTTGTAACGTTTGTGGGTTGGTATTTACCTCTGAACGTTAAAAAATCTATTGTTTTTAAAGATAAATCCAGTCGTGGTTTCGAAACGTCTAAGATAAATAATTTTACAAAAAAAATATTCCAACATTATCATAATTATAATAAATACTAAGAAATCAAAAAAATCCTATGTTATTTTTAAAATGGATCATTCGCTCAAAAAATTCTTAGACAAAAACTAATATTTTTACCAAAATGATGTGGACTAAAAAAATTGTAAGTGGGCATATTTTATTACGAAAAATGTTGATTTAGATCATTTACAATACTCCAATGTTTAGCTAATATTAAGTTAATAATTTTTTGTATAAATCGACCGCACCGTTAGGAAGTTATGCTCACTTCACCTTTTTTTCAGTTCACATCATTTTTGTATAGAATTCAGTGATACAGGTTAGCGGACTGATACAGTTCTGCTTGCGAACGCGCCCATATGGCCACTTTATTGAATGCGACCAGTTAAAGTGCGTACATATAGTGTTAAAAAAACGCGAGATTTGGGGTATATAACAAAAATATACTAAAAAAATTCTAATTTAATAAATGTACTGAACTTACTCTAACCAGCACATCTATGGACCTACCTAGCATAACAAAAATTGGCTCCATGGTCTCAACCCGAAACAAAGTTTTTTGCAGATTAAATACATTTCATTCTTATAATTTTCAAACTGAAAGTACTATAAATAATAAATCATATAAAAACAGGGTTTAGCGGCTTTTTTGCATTAAATAAGCATTACAAAATGTTTGTTTTTATGATTAACCCCAAAAAATTTATATATGAAAAACCTTAGTTAAGCGAACAAATAGCTTTAAACAATGGCAAAAAAATTAGTAAACAATACCTGAAATTGTTTTAATATTGTTGTAAAATCTCGGGTTCTTAATAAAATTGGGCAAAATTTATTTATTTCATAACGAATTTTGATTTCGTGGCAGGACCGCGGACCCAAAATTTTGTTATGCTAGGTAGATCCATTAAAAAAGGCTGGAGAATCACTGATTATTGAAAATTCGTTTTATCATTAGGGTGGCTTATGATAAGAAACTTACGGAATGCTTCATATTCTTCTCCACAAAATTTAGATTTGTAATTTTTGCAAGCGGCTGAAATTGAAGCTTTCCGATCTTTCTCTTTCTTCTCTTCCTCCCGCCTTTTGTCGCGAAAAAACAAAGAAGCCGACAACATTAATTAATTAATTGGCATTAATTAATTAAATAATTATTGTACATAATTAAATCGAAAATTCAAATTTCCGCTAGAATCTGCGAATGTATCGCCATGAAAACCACCTGCAGCGGCCAAAAAAAGCAACATTTCTCCAAAGTCACTCTAAACTTACTTCCCGCTTAACTTATTCGGTCTGGAAACCCGCAGGAGTACGAATGAAAAACTAATCGTTTCGCATAGCATTTACACTATTTCAAACCTTTGGTAACTTTAAACTTGGAACCTTTTGTTTAAGCCATCTAAATGAACAATAAATTTAAATAGGCAATTAACAGTGCTTTGCATAAATTATTGTTTCAATCTTTCTACATAGATAGACAATAAATTTATGATTTCTTATGGAAAATTTAAGTCTAAATAATATTTAAATTCAAGTAGAAATTTTTAAGACTTAGAAAAACAAGTCAGATTGATCGCAATAACAAGCTTATTTTAAATTCATACTCATACAACCACGTTCTTTTAACAACAGTTAAAA
Organism: Microlaimidae sp. YZB2_3; assembly: GCA_030248175.1. Classification (NCBI taxonomy): domain Eukaryota; kingdom Metazoa; phylum Nematoda; class Chromadorea; order Desmodorida; family Microlaimidae; species Microlaimidae sp. YZB2_3. The sequence continues at coordinate 22,270 of JASAMX010012121.1, forward strand.
AACAAAAATTTTAAAATATATTAATAATTTTTTTGCTAAATATAGCATTTTTTATTGATTCTAATCTGAACAAACTAAAAATAAAAACAGCAAAGCGGTTATAGTGTATTTTCAATCAATTTATATAGTCGCAGGTTGAATTACAGATTTTAAACTAATCTACCCCAGTTTTTGCGTAATCCTGGCAGCTAAAATTGTCGTATTATGTATGAGCTTTCGAACAAACAACCAATCTCATAATAGCTAACCGCTGAGCACGCGTGCTTGAATTTCAACTAATAAATAAAAGCTTAGTGTTGTAAGCAAAATGTAAGCTTAGTGTTAAATATAAAATCTAAGCGTAGTGAAGTGTTCAAAAAAACACTTGGTAAACACAATAAAAGAGCTAAATAATGAAATAGAAATCATTTATTCCAATACAATGTATAAATGATTCCTTGTATTTTTTTGTGTTAGAAGTTCACATTCGAAATTTGACTTGCTTTTAGCTTTTTAGTTTCAGCTTATAGTTTCAATTTTCAACTTATAAAACTGAAATAGGAATCCTAGGAAAGCCGATCTCCAAACATTAAATTCAAAATGAGATTTTTTTTATGATTTTAACCACAAAATAAAAACAAAATTTTAAATCAAAAGAAAGTTTGACAAGGTTTCCTCTGGAACAATTCGAGCGAATAGTAGATATAAAATTTTAATGATGGAGCATATTTTCAACCGAATATAAACATATAAAAACGAATGTTTTTTATAATATACACCTTATAATTTTCCAATTCCGGCATAACAGTGAATTTTCTAAATTACCGATAATAACTTGTTAAAAACTAAACAGTGTTTTCAAGAAAAAAAACTATCTGAAAATTGCAACAATCATTTAGAAGCTTAGATTTTTTATCAGAATGAAGAATAATAGTGCAAAGTCTAAATTGATCATTTGTTGCAATTCGGTTTTTAGCGTTTTCTTCAGAAAAAAAAACGTTTAGCGTCTTCTTAAGGCTGGTTCATACTTATGACAAAACGTCCTTTGTATTTTATTTTATTTTATTGTATTTTGTCCTTTACTTACGCTGTATTTGTCCTTTGGACAAAGTCCAAGAGACTTTTGTCCTTTGGACAAAGTCCAAAGACTTTGTCCAAAGGACAAAAGTCTCTTGGACTTTGTCCAAAGGACAAATACAGCGTAAAAACGTCCTTTGGACTTTGTCCAAAAGACAAAGTCCAAAGGACAAAATCCAAAGGACAACGTGTTCATACTTTTTGTCCTTTGGACTTTTTTCTTTGGATTTTGTCCTTTGGACTAGTCCAAAGGACAAATTCTAAGTAGCGTTCATACTTCGTCCAAAAGAAAAAGTCCAAAGGACGTTTTGGCTTTTCTAAAATTGTCCTTTAGGCTTTGTTCAAAGGACGTTTTTTCATAAGTATGAACCAGCCTTTAATCACACCGACGGTTCGTTTAACGCAATATGATTTTACGATTTCGCGCTAGAAATAATTTAAAAACGCCTTAAACCCATCAGTTTTTGAAGCTAAAATAAAATAAAGCAAAACAAAGTCAGCCTTAATCTGATTTTTTAACCCTGGATGTTCTGGTTTAATAAACTATGTAAGTGATGGTTATTCTTCGGTAATAGGAGAACATTATAAGTTCAAAATATACGCATTTAAAATTTTTTTCCCAAAATTTTTATTATTATCCTAATATTTTTATTGAAATGTTAACTGTTAGTGTTAACTAAATAGTTTTGTTAACTAAATAAATACTAAATACTAAATGTTAAATCAAATATTTTTTATTGAAATTCTAAAACCTACCAATCATAGAAAAGTATGGTAGAGGTTGCCTATTACAAACTTGAATTTTTTTTTGCAAAATAATTGATTTTTACCTAATTGTCTTAAAAATTGAAAAATTAAAAGCAATAATAAAACAAAGCCATGTTTTGTAGGTAACTTTTAAGCATTGCTTTAAACTATGTTTGTGTAACCTAAAATTTTTTAAATATAAACTTTATGGCCCACCGACAAAACTAAAAGTTTTGTAAAGCTTTAAATTGAAACTCAAATCCGTTGAAAATTTCGAAACAATTGCGATACTTAAAAAAATCAGAGACAATTTTGTGACGAATTTTTGTTTTACTAAGGGATACCAGACCCAAAATTTTGTGATATTAAACAGTCTTATTTATAAAATTTTTTACGAATTCTTTTTATAAATTGTAGTCGTGGTAAAAAAATAAAAATTAACTAAAAAATTTAAATAGGTTTTAATCGTTTTTTTAATAATAACTGTATTATTTCTAGGCAATGGAGGTAAAAGAAAATTTTCGATTTAATATAATATATTAAGTCTGGTTGATACGAAGTTTTGTTTTGTTGAAGGAAGGTAATTTTGTTAAAATCAGTGGCCCACTTTCAAATAAAAAATAAAAATAAAATATCCTAATATAATTAAAAACTTGGTTTATTTATTTGAAAAAAGTTTACCTTTCTGAAGAATGTTTAACTTTTTTTTATATTTTTGGTGTGTTTTTTGTATTTTTTTAATGTTGCATTAAGCTTCAAAAGGAATAAGTTTAAAAAAAATAAAAAAATACTCTAGTCACTTTATTCAAAAATTGTTATTGTATCATAAATAAATTGTAACAACTATGAATAAGTATTTTGAAAAATAAAATAAAAAAATATAAGTTGCAGTATACCAACATATAAGCTTTTTTTAAATAAAACCTGTATTCTATCATATAATTACACTTGATTGAAACTTTAATAATTATTGACAAAAATATCTTTAAAGTCTTTTATGTAAGTTATTAAAAAAAGAAAATCGCACCTTTTGCAGCGATGATTGGTTAAAAGTACGCAGCGCAAAGGGTTATTATCAAAAACTCATTGAAAACGATAAAAAAACTTTAAAAATTCCAACTATATTTTAAAGCTTCTCGCTTATTTTATTATATCTCAAAAAATACTAAAGATGAATTTTATCATGGGTGAAATTGTGTTGATGTTCAAGTATCCACTCGTTCTTCAAGAAAATATCACGTGCGAAAAAATCTCAGGACGCAAATTAATAATTATTGGTTACATACATAAACACTGATGACTTATTTTTTGTTTTTCTTGGCTTGAGCATTTAATATTTATTTTTATTTGACGGACATAAAACTTTAGCTTTAATGTGTGCCAGTTTATAACAAATAAAATTCTAAAAATCCATTTTATAGTCTTTAAAATATTATAATTTTTCTTCGTACAAAACAGTCACTAAAATGTCAAAATGGACATCTTACGTGATACGCGACTGTTGGTCAGTCTGTCCACCAAAACTTACTAACTAAATCTGAAATTAACGTAAGAGGGGGTTTTCTATAATCAAAAAATATGGACTTTCGAATTAGCGAAATTTTTTTTTTGTTCGACTAATATTCCTATGATAGAAGGTTATCAAGCTTTCTTCTATAAAAAGTTTTTATCAAGTTTTAAGTATCATTATTAACAGATACACTTGATTTGGGGTACACGTATAATTTTTTATATAAAAAAAATTCAGGGACGGAATAAAAAAATTAATTATGGAGCGGTCAACATCAAAACGCCCACATTCATATCGGCCCAGTTCCACTTCAATAACCAAGAACGGAAATTTTAAAGTAGAAGAGCGAGTGGGAATTAGTATATGTTTGTCTTACAAAATTTCCGCGAGACGAGAGAACCTTAATTAAGTCCTACTTCTAAAAGTTCCTTCTAGCTAGACCATAATTATCGCCTGTCACTCTTTCTTATGCGGCAAGCAAATATTAGAACTTCTTTTCCGAACGTAACAATGTTTATTGATTTTTGTATGATTTATGAGCTGAGTGTGAGATTTACTAAAACCATTTTGTATCAGAAATATTAATAAACTTTTTAAACAGTGTATTTCAAACAAAATACTAAAGATAAATTCCACAAGGGTAAAAATTAGCGGGGTGTTCAAGTAACCACTTGTTCTTTGAAAAAATATCATGTGTAGGCAAACATGTGACGCAACTCAATAACAATTGGTTACATTACCAGTGACAGCTGTTTTATTTTCTGACTTTCGTGTTCATTCTTCATTTCTTTTTCACGGAGAGCGGTTACACCCTAATTTCAGCTTGAAAGATTTAAGCCTTCTTCGTACTTTTGTTTTATTTTTATATTTATGCGCAAATTTATGAACATAAAATAAATTGCTCGTTCTAACACTGAAAAACTCTTATTTTTTAACGGAAGTAAAAAAACTGACAATGATGGGTTTTTTGTTTAAAAAATATATCTATAAGTAATAAATTTAAGTCACGTAAATTCCATACAAAGATTCAGTCTTTTAATTAAAACAAGCAACAAAATAATATTTTTATACAAATAAAAGTAGTTTCATCAGCTTCGTGCTCAGAACAGTTACGTACGTTTATAAGCATTTTTAAAAGATAGCTAAAAAATCAAACGGTTGAAACAACGGAAATCAATGCTAGCTTTCAACAATAATTCTAAATTATTTTTTTTCGAAGTTATTATTTTTAAATATATATACATTCTTAACCATATGAACCTTTTTACAAAAATCGTAAAAATTGTTTGGTTTTATTACTTCCCTAAACGTAACAAAATTTGGTAAAGGATTAACATGATTTTTTCGCTAATACTAGCTAAAAAGAAATCAAATTGTTAAATAAGTATAAAATCTTTTTTTAATTAAATAAATAAATAATCTATATATATATATATATATATATATATATATATATATATATATATATATATATATATATATATATATATATATATATATATATATATATATATATATATATATATATATATGTGTGTGTGTGTGTGTATCATGGGTGGCGCCGGGAGCGCCACGGGGCGATTTAGCCCCGTGGCGCCGCGCCAACCATAATTAGAGAACGTGGGTAAATTTTGAAATTCAGAACCTTCTTCTTCTTCTTCTTCTTCTTCTTCTTCTTATTATTATTATTCCAACGCTCCATTCTTAAAAACGATATTCCTCATTCGTTACTGATTGATCAAAAATAAACATGGGCTCATTAGAAAGAAGAAGGAATTACGCAACTTTCTTAGGAAGCACTTTTTTCATTTAGGTCCTTGTTATCGATTTATTGATCAAAATAAAAAATTGAAAATTAGACAAATAAAAACTCCCAACCGCACAATAACAGCCTTTTGGCAACAATAAGGATTGTACAGACAGACCAACATCCCCTCATAAAAACCGCACAAAAATAGCAGACCGGTTTTAATTGGTGGCAGAAACGGCGCCAGTTCCCAGCGCCATCTGCTTCAACCGCGCGGAAAACGGCAAAAACAACAGAGTACTTTTTTTTAATTCTTGCATTACTGATGACAAATTAATTCAAAGTTTTATTTACTAAAAAATAATAATAAGCGTCGGTGGCGCGGGAGCGCTACGCGCCGCTAATCATCGGTGGTGCGGGGTGCCAACTGCAATTTAACCCACGGCACCGCGCCAACTATACTTAGACAACGTGAGTAAATTTTGTTATTCATGTTCATCATCTTATTATTATTATTATTATTTTTACTTTAAAAATTATAATTGCAATCATTGGCGCACGGCATCGCGCCAACTATATTTAGAGAACGTAGGTAAACTTTGTCTGGAGCGCATCTGCACCGCACTAACTATAATTAAACAACGTGGGTTAATTTTGTAATTTAAATTCATCTTCTTCTTATTATTTTTTTTATTTTATCTCGGCAACGGAATGATTATAAACATATGTCATTGCGCAGCTAAAACTATAGTTTATTAGGCTATTTTTTAATTTAATTCAAAAAAAGTGGTAGACTAGCCTTGAAAAATGCTCTAAGAATAGAGCAGGAAAAAGGGGCGATTTTTCCCCGGGCGTATGTTTAGACAGAAAAGATGTAGACTAGTCTGAGATGGACATTATGTGGACTATAGGAAATTTGCATTTGGTTTGGCCAGCTGCTCACTAAATAAAAATTTCTACGATATGATAATGATTTGTTTATACATTGATCTAATCACACAGCACTGTTGCATTTTTTTTTAGTTTGATGAAATGTCAATTGAAAAAATCATACTCACAGCAATCTTTGACAAGCGCGAAATCGCCACTTTTTCAAATTTATAGTTGTTTCTTAACATACAAATATAACCTTCTAATTGAAAAAGTGGCGATTTCGTGCTTGTCAAAGATTGCTGTGAGTATGATTTTTTCAATTGACATTTCATCAAACTAAAAAAAAAGATGCTGTGTGATTAGATCAATGTATAAACAAATCATTATCATATCGTAGAAATTTTTATTTAGTGAGCAGCTGGCCAAACCAAATGCAAATTTCCTATAGTCCACATAATGTCCATCTCAGACTAGTCTACATCTTTTCTGTCTAAACATACGCCCGGGGAAAAATCGCCCCTTTTTCCTGCTCTATTCTTAGAGCATTTTTCAAGGCTAGTTTCTTATTTAAAATCAGACATATTAAGTTTTTAAAGTGATAAAAGTTAGTGCATTAATCCTTTACCCAGTTTTTAAACAGAAGAAATCAGCTTGGATTTGCACTATACAAGTAACTTATGTTTGTTAATGTTATTCTCTTGAAAAGTTTACACAGCACCTTTTGCCAGGGTAGGAGGTTCGGAATTTCAGGTATGCTTACGAAAGAATAGGGAGTAAGCTATAATAGAGTTTCTCTACCAATTTCTAAGTTTTTTAAATGCCATTTGATGGCTATTTTTTAGCTTTTCGTTTAGTGTAAAACACAATACTTAACTTTTAAAGCAAAAATTAAAATAGTCAAACGAAGAACGAATATTTAAAAATTATTTAAAAAAATTGTCGTTGAAAAACAAAGGCTTCGATGGTTTTCTATTTCTGCAAATATGCAACAAGTGCTGCACAGCTGCACTGTTGCAAACTTATAATATTCTTAGAAATAAACTGATTTAAAACTTCTAATCATTAAACAGAATTTAAGATTTTTCATATTTACGAATCCAAAAACTTATAAAACTTGCAAATAAAATACATTTTTTTAATTTAACTAAAATGTATTCATTTTTTTCTTATTAACAATTTATTTAAGCTAGTTAACACTGCACTGGATTTGTATGTATGCATACCTTTTACAAAAAATAAACCAAAAATATTTGAGTTATATATAGCCCCTATTGTTACTTATTTCTTTGACGGTACCAAAAATTCAAAAACTATTCCTCTTTTGTATTTGTTTGATTATAATACCATTTTTTTAAACAGTAAAACAAGCATTTGCGAGTTTATTTAAAAGCTGGAATTTTTTTAATTTATAAATTTAAATTTAAGGACTGTTTTAAAACAGATCAAAAGTTAAAAAAACAACTTTTTAAAATAATTTTAGAAACTCATTTTTCGTTTCTTTGATTACATTAACCTTCTGTCCAGTTTGCCTCATGTATATGCAGTTCACGGTTTTATTCTTGTCATAAAAACCACCGCACGTTAAAAAAAATTACAAAAAAACTAAAACAAAATTTTGGTAAAAAAATTTTTGTCTTCTTAAACTTTAATATTGTTCAATGCGTACGCGCAAAAAGAAAGTAAATAGTCTAAAAAGAAGCGAAATGAAATTTTATCGCGTGGAAACAATCCGGAAGAGTGTCGGAATTCTCCCGCGCGCCAATTAGCACCTTTGGCCTCGGGCGGGTAGTTAGCACTCTATTTCCGTTGCCAAGAATATATCACCTGAAATTTCAAAGAAAACCCAGCCGTTTATTTAAATTAAAAAAAGCTAGATAGCAATTGTCTTTTCCACGGAACTATAATATTTTCCGCTTATCTGTTTTAGCAATTGTCCCTCTGTGGTAAGAAGTAGCGAAACAGTTTTATTTATTTTTGAGTTAGGAAAAGTCGATGGAAACCAAAAAGTGCCCGCAATAAAAATTTTTATTGGTAACAAATAAGCTTTTTTATATAAAAAATTTTTATCTAAACTACGGGAGATCTTTCTAATAAATGCGCTGTAATCCTTAAAACAGTACAAGGCGCAGTAAAATATTATTAATTTCCATGTCGCTTTTATTCTGGAGTGATTCATTTTGCAATATTGTGTTTGCTGCTCAATTTTTGTTGATAGTTCGAATTCTTAGAAAAAATTTGACTTTTTTTTACGCAGTCAATTAAAGATTAATAAAAACCAAAAACCACTACATTTCAGCATCCAGCGTTTTACAAAAACACTAAAAAATAATACAATCACTAAAGATTTTAAAGAGTTTAAATAGTTCCAAATTTAAGGAGTTATATCTCGTGGATGATGAAGATATACTCAAAACACGTTACTGAGCTAGGATTCTTGGCTATTAGTTAAATCTGTAAAAATTATTGTTGGTTTATAACACCGTATTACTCAGACCGATACAAAACCTGGAATATCTATTTCTTATTTTTTGCAGCTGCAAATTAATAGATATTTTTGAACATTTTACGGTATTATATTCAAAAAGTTTTAATCAATACAACTAACTTAGTGATTTAATTTTAATTGCTATTTTAGTATTTATTCAAAGTTTTGTATTTTTGAAGACTCTTTTTTACCGTATCAGTGGTATTGATGACGATATAAATTAACAATTATTTTTTCAGCCAACAATCCTTATGTTATAAATTCATCACTTCGTAAACAAGATTTCGCGGTTTAAAATTGAAATTTTGTCACTATTCCACATACTTTTTTGCGATACTAATATCAAAAATATATAATAAAGGAAAAATGAGACACTTAGAACAAACTGCTTGTAAAAAAAGGTCCCATTTAAATGGGACCTGGTCCCATTTAAATGGGACCTTTTGATTTTGGTCCCATTTAAATGGGACCTATTTAAATGGGATCCCATTTAAATGGGATCCCATTTAAATGGGATCCCATTTAAATAAGTCCCATTTAAATGGGACCTATTTAAATAGGATCCCATTTAAATGGGACCAAAATCGAAAAGTCCCATTTAAATGGGACCTTTTTTTACAAGCAGTTTGTTCTAAGTGTCTCATTTTTCCTTTATTATATATTTTTGCTAATATTAACACAGTTATTAATTTTCAGTGTGTTCGCAGGCCTCGGAAGATAACGAACGCAGATTAAATATTTTTTGATTAAGTTTTAAGTTTATACTTTTAAGTAAAAAATAGTTTTGTTAATAAATTTCAATAAAACACATAAAGCAAATAAAGAGGTCGTTGTTTGTAATATCATATCAAAAATTTAGAAAATACAGATTTTTTAAACAAAAATTTATGGATAGTGTTGGGTTTTTATATTGGCAAGTTGAGCCAATTTATTATGACAGCCGCGCTTCTCATTTGCCCTCAAGAAAGGTATTTCATTTTATTGTTTTTCACACCAAATATTCAAAATGAATACCATAAAAACCTACAATATTATTATGTTATTCGGTCGTTTATAGAACCGTTTTCAATTACACAAATTATTTCGGCATTTTTCAAGAGCACATCATTAAATTCGAGATAACAAAAATATCATATAAAATTTAACTTAATTTTAAGGTTTTGTTTGGGATTTTTATAAAAAAAATTATGGCTTACAATCGATGCTTAAGGTTATAGGTTTTTTTTATGTAAAAAAGTCGCAATTTTGATTTAATGATCTGGGGTCTCACTCTGTCGCGTGGTTAAAAGTTATCCCGGGATAACTTTTTTTACGTGCTTAAGGATGCGAGTGAAAAATCAATTTTATCCAGGTTAAAGTCGGGATAATTTTTTTCTATTGTTTTAAGAATAAGAATTTATCTAACTCAAGAGGTGGATAAATATTTTCTCCCATAGGATTAATTTAATAAAAAATAAAATAGGGCATTGACCAAATTTTTTTATTTTTTGCGAGGTGGTTTTACGGCGCGAAAAAAAATTAAAAAAATTCATTGCAATCATTTTTTCTCTCATATGCGGCAGTTTTATTTATTTACAATATATAAATATTTTTAATTTTCATTTGAATGGATTTATCGGGGTAAATATAAGTGTTTCTTCAGAATGCGACCCCTGCTCTGGAAGCAGACCATTAATTTTTTATGATTATTTTTTGGCATTTTTCATACATATTTTTTATTTATAAAATGTGGAACAGAAGCCTTTCGCTTATTTCGGATTGTTTTTTTATTTTTCGTTCATCTCTAAGCATATACTAATAAAACAATACTGATAGGTATTTTCATCAGAGTTAATTGTGTTTTTTTAAAGATTTGTTTACCTTATTTCTTTAAACTAGAAGGATGCTTGATTATATTGTTTTTGTTTGTTCACAATTATTATTTTTACGTTATCGGCCTTTTTATATTTAACAAAAAACAGCAATTTTTACTGTCAAAACATGCAGTTACATTAGTTTAGCACTGGTTTACTTTAAATAACATTAAATTTGTAACCATATTGCAAAATCAACGCAAAAATTTTAAAAAAGTTACATAAAATCAACGTTATTTTAATTTGTTACCATATTACATGGTTTGATCTATTAATACAAAAGTAAAAAATATTAAGCTTAATTATAGGCTTTGGTTTTTGTTATTTAGGTTCTCAATATTATAAAAAGAGGAGTAGTCTATCTATTTATTTTGTTATTATTGATTATTATTCTAATTATATTACTATATACGTAAAACCATCATTTTTCATGAACTAAATCTTTTAAAAAGAATCTCAGTATGCAAGTTATCCGTTTTTAAAATAAAACTCGCTTTGTTACTTATCAAAAACATAGAGTGTTCTTCTCTGAGGTTCTTCTGTAAGGTTACTTGAAAACAGTTCTTCTCTAACACTGTGTGCATAGAATCTCTATGCATACAGCGTCAGAGATTTTTAGCAAAGATTTGCACGATTATTTTTCAAACCTACACTCGTAAATTGTTTATGTTATTATCCATGTGGTTTATATATATTATTATTATTATTATTATTTTTATTTATTTATTCGTCAGTAAATAATCAAATATGAATTTATACACAAAAAAACAACTGTACAGCTTAGATACACATTAAACAAACCAAGGGCAGGTAAAGGTAACTTACGCTCACTTACCTACCATTACACAACACGCAATCAAGAAAATTTTATATCACTACATATAGTTACCTCCAAATCCTTAATTTTTTCAATTTGCTCAATAGGTATGTCATCAAGAAAATAATTGTGTTGGGGAACAGATTTTTTCCAACTGAAAAAACTTTACATTTACAAAAAGCAACACTAAGCTGCCATCTAGATGACCAATCACAAAAACGATCCAGAGTTAAAATTAATTGGTTTTCATCGTTTGTATTTCTTGCATGGTAGAATACACATTTCCCACTGCAACAACTTGGGTGCGCCCGCTTATAACGAATTTATCCAATTCAATAGCTCATAATCTATATCAAATGATTTCATTTTTTGTATTTATTTCGAATGACACACGCTATCGAACGCCTTAGAAAAATCTACATACATGCATTCAATACGTGCTCCTCTATTATTATAACAAAACCATTCGTTTAACATAGTTAGCAGCAGTTGGGTACACGTAGAACGCTCGCTCATAAAACCGTACTGCTCGCTTTTGTTATCAAATTGTGTTTTTTCAAATATTTAAGCATTTCATCAACTATTATTCTTTTTGCTAATTTAAATAAGTAACTACCAAGGGAGACAGGTGGATAAATTTTTGCATAGAAATTTTAAAATTTTTTTAAAAATAGGTATAATTATCGCTTTTTTCCAGATTTTTGGTAAACAACCAATAATCATTGTCATTTCAATAAGTAAACTTAAAGGAAAAGCAATTTCGGAACCTATAAGCTTAATAAAAAAGCGGGAAAATCATCAAGGGAGCGGGATATTTTTGATGGTGGCCATTTTATTGCTTTTAAACAATTATATGATTAACTAAGGTTAAAGTCTTTCAGGCTGAAATTGAGGGCGTAACCGCTCTCCGCCAGGAAGAAATAAACAATAAATTTGCGAGCGGAAAAATTAAAAAAAAAGTTTTCAGCGGTTATGTAACCAATTATTATTTAGTTGCGTCATGTGTTTCTCTGCACGTGATATTTTCTCAAAAAACTAGTGGTTACTTTACCACTCATCTATTTTCACCCTGATAGAATTTATCTTTAGTTCAAAATTTTAATCTAAAAAAATTTTTCAAAAAATTAAAAAAAATGCTGAAAAAATCAAAGTATACGGTCTTTTAACTAAAAAAAAATAATTTAGTAATTAACACGTAGCTAAAAACAATCTTCAGTTGATAATACAATTTGGCAACTAATTATAAAAAAAGATAACTAAATTATACCCACACACGCATACAAGAATATAGTCACATGATTTTCTATCCAAAAGAAAACTAAATTATTTACATAACATTATATCTAAATTCTAAAACTAATAAAAACTCTATCGCAGAAAAACAATTAATCTATCTAAAACATGTATTGTATAATCTTTTATTTCAAAACTATATTTCGAATTTCTATTTCTATAGTTTAAAAATATGAATGTCAAAAAAATATCATAAATAATAGTTTTCCACACCCTAGCAACCTAGGAAAAACATTAAAATCAAAAACTAAACTTTACTGAACTCAACTGAACGTTCCATGTCACACCTTCCAACCCAAGAAAGCTGCTCTCAGCAAGCTTCTTAAACAACCATCTTGGGTTCAAACCGCTCACCTTAGCATACTGCAGGTATGCTTTTCATCCAAGGTGCGGTACGGGTACCACTTGTGACGACCCATAACTGGAGGCGAGTTAAGACAATACCGGTTGTTTAGAGACAGACAGAAAATTACCCATACCGGGATTCGAACCCGGGTATTTTTCCTTCAATTCCAGGCCTGTTGATCTCAGTCCGGAGCGCTACCACTGCACCATAGGCCCTGATTGTAATTTACTTTAGAGCGTCTCTTATACTCACCAGTAGTTGTGAGTCATCACTTTAGGAGGGGACGTTCCACGTCACAATTATTATACTCGACTAAAGGCTGCTAGATTTTCCTACCGCAATGGTTAAGTTTAGAAATTTTTATTTTTTTCGGTTTTAAAAAAAGCAATAAAATAATTAAAAAAATTATTACCGATTAGTAATTTTTTATAAGTTTATCAAATTAAGTTTGAGCAAAATCGGTTTAGATTAAAGGACCCTATTTACACAATTATTTGTCAAATTAATCAATTTATAACAGATATGCGCGTGTGCGTTTTAACAGCTAAAGTCCGGTGGTTTTGTATATTTTGTATATTTTAAAACATTTTGTGTGAATTATAAAACGTTTATAGGTGAATTATAAAACGTTTATTAAAATTCTAAAATTTTAACACTGAAAAAAAGCACAAGTCTTTGTCCAGGAATCTAAAGTTCGATGGTAAAAGAAAATTATGACACCATTTTTTTTCCTCTCTGAAATTTTAAAGGATTTCGAAAATTTTGATGTAAGGTTATGCATGGATGCATGGCTTACGGGTTATGCTTAGTTATTACTTCCCCATTCACGAATCCAAATTTCCAAATATTTTCGAGTGCAGTTGACAATTTTTATATTAATTTAAAAAATTATTACATTTTAAATCCACATATTGTTTTGTTTTATTTAATGAAAAATCACGACGGTTAATTTCATGTACACAAAGGTCTCTCGCAGATTTAAAAATAATTTGTATATGGCGTTGGTTAACAAAAAAACATGATCATAACACACGAAAATAACATAAACATAAAACATTTTTATTTAAATATAGCTGGTTGGGCATATTTTGTTTCTTCCTCATATTTTCCGGTCTTATACAAATTATTTTCAATTCTTCTCGAGACTTTTGTGTACATAGAATTAACCGTCGTGATTCTCCATAAAATAAACAAAGACTTTCTAATATGTTAGGAAGTTTTGATTACAGAAGACATGATAGAGTGGAAATAAAAATTTATTGAGAATAATAATAAAATGTTTTTGGTGTCTACAGAAGCAATTTTCTTTGGGTCATAATTGTTTTTTTTGCACCAAAACTGAAATTACATGTAAAAATGTATTTAAACTATATTACCGATTTTCATAAAAATAAAAAAAAATATTATGTGTTTATATGATTTAGCATTAGGACAAATATTATTCACACATGTTTTACTAGCTCATTTAAAATTGCAAAAGGAAAGCAATATCAAAACAAGTTTTAAATCCACGAACATAAATAAAACTCTGGATAGCGAACAGTTATTATTTTAACTTTTAGCAACCATACTTTACTCTGGTTATTTTAAAAAAGAGCGGCTTTAAAATGCTTTACATACAGCATACATTAGTAAGCTTGTTTATGAGCGTTTTGTGTATTTAAACCTAATCTCGTAAAAAATTAAAGCTCATAAGGAAAACAGAAACAACTTTCTGTTTTATTTTTTATCTATTTTTATTGCAAACAGGATGCATACAGGTTTTTTGATGAAATAAAATTTTATAAAGAGTAGACAGTTTTATTGAAGCAAAAAAAGCTGTTTGACTTTCAAATTCTGCACGTGAATAGCATTTTTCAAAGTTATTGAGAAATCGCGTTGTTTAATAAAACCCACAACAATTTAACTAATATCAAACCCTTTTAAAATCAAGATTTTAAGCTAAAATAAAATGTAATTAAATCATAAAAGCACACTTTGGTACCAGTCACAAGCCTCATTATATTTTTTACGCTATAAAACACAAGAGTAATGGACAAATCGTGCGCTTAATAAAATGATAACTCCCATCCCAAGACCACCTTGGCTGTGGTTCATGCATAACATTAGTTATGACCTGTCTGGGATTTAAACGTCAAAATTTAACTTTTTTAGGTGTTTACAAAACTGAAAAAGAATAATTTTTAGGCATTAAAAAATACATTATTAAATTTTAAAAATTATTATGATAAAACTTAGGAGCTCGAAAATCTTAGTTTTTCTACGCAACTTAAGAAAAACTGTCATCATGATAAACTTATCATCATGATAAATTTTTATTCAATGATGTGTTCTGAAAGAATGCCGATTCTCTCCCTCCCCCCACGAAAAGACAACTTACACAAACATTAAAGGTGGCATATACATATGTATGGCTTACGATAAACAAATTCTTACTGAGCTTATTTTTAAAAAAACTTCTTCTTTTATAAAAAGAATGAATTTGTAGTTATAATACATAGATGAAGACGTTATATACAAAAGTGTGTATGAATTAATGCACTAATATTTTGTTAATGTTCATTGAACTGACAAAACTAAGGCAAACAATTGTGATTGTTCTGACAATGGGAATCAGTTTCACTGTGTCATAAACATCATAAAGAACGACTGTCACGATCAGTGTGTTGTAAAATGCTTTCCCAAAAATAGTTATATTGAACCACACTTATCGTGATACTTTGTCATGCAAATAATAATTTTTCACGGATGATTTTGTGTAAAATTTGAAAAAATTCTTCAGCATGATATATTTTCAATCAAAAACATTTATTAAAAAATGTAATCAAATTTACTTAAAATCAAACGCCAATAATTCATAACTATACTTCATCATCTTCTGTACGTTTTTTAGTCATGCAATCATCAAATTTTGTATAAATCCTAACTCGCACAACCCATTAGTCTGTATAAAAGTATATACAGAACTTATTAAAAAATAGCAAATAATCAATACGCGGCCTTTAAACAACGAAAATAAAAAAACACTTTAAAGATAAAAAAAGTTCAAATAAAAAATGCTTACAGTTTGCCGTGTTATTTCCTTTTGGCACAGAGGTAGAGCCTTCAGTTTCGTTTTTGCCCTTTAAAAATTTTAACATGTTCCTAATCAATCTTTCCAACGGGTTTGACTACCAGGAGCCTCCACAACCGAGGCCGCATGTAATAGCTTGAAAGAAAAAAATGTACGTTGCTAACTGGGGCTTCTTTTGTTTGTACGTGTTTTTAATTTTCTGCGAAATATTTTTCACAAACAGCGGGTATAAAATAAGGTTTTCCAAAAATTCCAGCAACTAATAGCTTCTGCAACGAAGAGTAGAGATTAGCGTTTTCCTCACTTTGTTTCCGACTTGACAGAAACCGCCGCTAATAAGACCGAAGTTTAGACATTTTCTGCTAACAATTAATTGTTGAAATTCCCCTCGGGTTGGCAGTGTACGTATTTAAACAAACCTGTAGGTCTGTGTGTTCTAAAGGTTATTTTTTTAATATATGAGAGATGAAAATCAACTGAAAGGAACTTACAGAATAGTGAATATATTAAAAATTAAGGCGACAGTGCAAAAATATAATATAAATAAACAAAATCGCAGAAAACACGTTTCGCCATTATATTGTGACTATAACACAATTTTATAAAATAGTGACAAAACCTACGGACTTTTAAAAATAATAAAACTAAATAATTGCTGATTAGATACTTTTATTAGCGCACCCAGAATTGGTTGGGTTGTTGGCAGAACAACCAAGCGGGTAAAGCTATAATAAAAAATACACACTATGTTTCTGTTGTTATGGAACGTGTAAAAGTTTTACCTTTTAACATAATGTTTTACTAAAGAATTATCTGATCGTTTTTTTATTTTATTAAAAACTACTTTTTCTTTGCTAAAACATTTTAATCATAACTTAAGTATTTTCTGCTACTTTTTTTGAAAATGAAACATAATATTTTTAGTAATTGAATCATGAAAACTTGTACAACCTACTTTTTACATATCAGCTTAAATCTCTCTTTTTCACGCGCAAAAAAAACTAATCGCTTCGCAAAGTAAAAACACAACAAAGTAAAAAATAAACCAAGCTTCAACGTTTGCAAAATTTTATTAAAACCGATAGAACACAACTTGGAGCGTATGCGGATGAAACAGAAGAGGTTTTTAATATTACAGGACTTTACGACGTATCCTTGGCTAATGCGTGTGTGTATGTAGCACAGGCGAGAAAGCAAGTTAGTTGCTTGTACTAGGCGTTAGAGAAGACAAGTTTATTCAAATACAACAAACAGCCAGTGGGTAAAGGGAGAGTAGCAACATACGCCGGGGCCGACACACGATACACTGGGCCGAGCGAAGGTACTTAGCCGCCTTTGATTGCTCTTATCAGTTGCCGGCAGCGGAAAAGCAGCCGCACAATCAGACTGAGGAACGCGTTGAAAATTTCGGCACCTAGCTATTTCTGGGGCTCTTCAACGGATTATTTCGCCGTGAAATATAGATCTCCGGTCAGTGTTTTTCGGAGGCGATGACACGATTGTTATCACAAGACCTTATTAGGTTCTAATCAGCGGTGATTATATTTTAGTTTCTAGTTCCGTGTGCAGTTTAAGCTGATAAGTTTTATTATTATTTCTTTTTATATTCCTCCCACTGGAATAAAATAAAATCCGAAGAAACGGTGCTGATAAGCTTTTTTAATGTGTTTTTATTCGAATAAGTTTCACAAGTTCCCGAATGTATTTTAAAAAAATTTTTAACCAGTTATATACTTGGTTTTAATAGTTAGTTATCAGTTTTGGGTAAATTCGCTCATTGAACAATTTTGGATAAATAATAGACGAGATTTATCAAAGTGATCCGTCGTAAAATAAAGAACTATAAAGTTACAGGTGGATAAATTGGAACCAATTTAACGTTTTGATGCTTTTCTTACTTCAATTTTGAAATAGCTAAAAACTACACAGTTAAAAAGCGCGATACTTGATAATACTAACATATTTTTAATAGATTATACAACACAAAAATATTATTAAGGCAGGAAATAACACAAACATACTGCGTAATAGTTCTATTGTTTGTGGTGATAATTACTTATTTCTCTAAATTTAAATAATATGTCTTACAAATTTAACACAAGTTGGAAAACATTACGTCTTAAAACAGGGTAACAATAACAATTGAATAGTAATCCGAATTTTAGTTAGTTAATTATAAAAAATAAGTTAATTTTTGTTCATAAAAAATTTTTAAATGTTGCATTTAGTTGGAAAAACGGATTAGGCAAGTCCAAATGAGGAATTACGTTACGAGAGCTGGTATAAGGATTCTGGTGGTATAGTTTTTTTGAAACACTTAAGCCGAAACTGGTTGCTTAAAATCTAAGCTTATATTATAAAAAACCATTGAATATTTTATCAACGCTAGGCCGTCCATTTAAACTGGCTGTAAGACATTTTTTGTCATTAACATCCGTCTTAAATTGTATCGCTATATAATTCTAGCTGGTTGAGAGGTTGCAGCAAGGCGGAGGGAGTCATTATATTCCCGTTCACAAAATGCAAAACGGCTCCGGTAGGCTTGTACGAGTTCCGAATAGGACAACTTAACATGCGAAATGATAAAGCAGGTCGATATTTTATCCTTTGTTTCTACCTCATAAATTCACTAAACTGCGTTCACAGGAGACTTTGATAAAGGTAGAAATCACACTAGGTGCTCGGTTATAATTATATTTCTCATATACAAAATCTAACTGAGACTATGCGCATAATAGGGCTTTAACCGGCATGAATTCAATTAATTAAAACCAACTTTAATAGATTTTAGATAAGTTTTGGCTTAGTGCTTGTTAAAAGTGTTGTAGGTTGAAATATTATATTATTGATATTTAAAAAAAGACAGCCGATAAGTTTATTAAAACCGCGACTTTAACACGCACGCGCACACACGCACGCACACACGCACACACGCACACACACACACACACACGCACACACACATACACACACTCGCACTAACGCACGCACGCACGCGCACACACGCGCACACGCACACACGCACGCATGCACGCACACACGCACACACGCACACACACACACACACACACACACACACGCACACATACATACACACACACGCACACACGCACGCACGCACGCGCACACACGCGCACACGCACACACGCACGCATGCACGCGCAGACACGCGCACATGCACACACACACGCATATATATATATATATTATATATATATATATATATATATATATATATATATATATATATATATATATATATATATATATATATATATATATACATATATATATGTCCAACCAAATTAGTTTTTGAGAAACTAATGGACCTAACTAGCATAACAAAAATTGTGCCGGCGGTCCCACCACGAGCCAAAGTTCCTCTCACATTAAATGCATTTTTTCATATTATTTTTGAAATTGGAAATACTTTATACAAATAAAACATCTACTTAAAGAATTTTAGTGGTCTTTTTGTATTTAATTAGGCATCAATCACAAAATTTTTTTTTCTGATTAACTAAAAAAATCTACATATGAAAAACTTTAGTTACGCTTAATATAGCTCTAAATAATGGTCAAAAGTCAACAAAAATATTCGAAATTGTTTTCATATAATTGTTTAATCTCCAATTTCCAAAACAAATTTGTAAAAATCATTGGTTTCATAACAAATTCTGATTTCGCGGCTGGACCCAAATTTTTGTAATGCTATGTAGGTAGGTCTATTAATTTTGCTCTTTAAGATAAAAATAAAAAAATAGGTGACATGTAAGAAACTGGATGAATATTTAGAGTGAAAATTTTAATTTTATAATTTTATACAAAGCATCTTCTTAACAAAATTTGCAATAAACTTCCCACAATAGGTATTTAAAAACTGTTATCATTTGTTTTGTTTTGCTTGTTTTTTCAGTTCTGCGGAAAAAAACAAAAAAATGGTTTAAACAAAAGATGATAGCTTTTTTATAAAGTTTAAAAATACGATACGGGGTCTTTAGAGCCACAAGCAGGAAACTTGGAGCCATCGGAAATTTTTGGGAAGTTGGAGCCTTATGGGTACTTGGAGCCTCTAAAAAAGTGGTGTATGGTTATATTTAGGCTTCGCTTAGGCTTAGGGAACACGTTTTAGCGATTTTTACTTTCGGCTCCAAGTTCCAACTTACGGCTCCAAGTTCCACACTACTTGCTCCAAGTTCCCTATTTTTGGCTCCAAGTTCCAGCTTCAAGTTCCCAAGGCTCTATCGACCCTAAATCAAAAATACCGCGCATTATTAATTACTTTACAAACCGTTACTAAAAATAAAACAGATCATTTAAAAAACTAAACATGTTTCTAATTGAAAACCTTATTGCTATTTGAAGTGTCATTTTGTTATATTATATAAGAAAAATAAATTTTAAAACCAAAATAATTTAATTAAAAAATACTTTTGTGAAATACAATCATAAAATTTACGTTTTATTTAATACAAAAAAAGCTATCTGAAGACAAAAAAAGTAAAATAGGGATTTATAAACAGTGAAAGTATGCAATGCAAATAACTGAAATTTTTAAAAACTATTTTTAGAAAATAAAAGATGGGAAAATAATTTTATTCGATTAAATAATTTAAATTTATTAAAAAAATCTTTGCTTCGTAAAAAAAAATTTTAATTTAAATTGCTCCAGAACGCACAAATAAGCATTTGTCAGTTTTTGGATTTCGTTACATCTAAATGTATATTTTGGTTTTTAATTATCAAAATTTGGAAAAACTCTTAAATAACCACTTCTTATATAAAATATCTATAACGTAAAGATCAAAGAATAAAAATTCATTAGAAAGTGGTAGCACTACTGATAATTTTACAGCTAAAAGTTTAAAACAAACACTCCAACAGCAAGAATAAAGTGCGCAAATTGTTTTTAGATTTTTAATGCTTATGCTGTTGGAAAAACTGGATATTTTTTAGCAGTAACATGTAATATAACGTTTTAAAAATAATTATTTTAGTTATATATAGGGCACTATAACAGCAGCTGGCTCAAGTTTGTTTCATGTTTACATGAAAAGAATTTAACAGTTGATATTAACAAAAGGATATACTTGTGCAAACATAATACACCAACAGACAATTCGATTATTGAGGCGATAATTGTAAAAAAAGTTTTATATAAAAAAATTTACAATTATTTTAAATTTTAAAAATTAAAAAAAAGATCGAAAAATCACCGTTTATATTTGTACACTTATTTTGAAGAATTTGTTTTTTTTTAAATGAGCCAATATACTTAGCCAAAACTTAAAAATAACCACCTGCGCACCGTAAACTTTTAACGTGGCCTTTTTATATTTTCTAATTACGAAAACAGTGTCTTGGAAAGGGAACAAATCAGCTCGTCAAAGTTTAATTAAGGTTACAGGGGCAGTCTTGAAGCGATAATGGGCTAGTAAAGCGTGTCTGTCAGATTCGCGCAATTGCGCGAAAAAGACGCGTCTGGAGCGCCAACGCGGTGAGAAATCGGAAGTATGGGCTGGCTTCGGCTTTTGGTCGGGGGACGTAGCTGACGCTAACCACATAACTGCCGCCGTATTTTCTATTATAATATAATATATGGAAAAAATCATTCTTTTCCATAGCGTCTAATAGTGAACCGCTATGAATATATTTCTACTATACACGCGTTCAGTTCTTTCGCCTGATTTTCTTGCATTAGAACAACTTTGACACACAAACTATGAGCGAAAAGCATGACGAGTGAGAGCGTCTAAAGGACCGCCCCAACCTAGCTATTCATAACTAACGTTATCAGTTCTGGGATTTATCACGAAAGCCACTCAATAAACGCTGTATTATTGGGCGATGACATTCGTTAAAAATTCACTTTTCTAATTTATATAACAGAATTTACAAAGAAAATCACTTTATTCTGTTGTATGATACTTGTAAAAATTAATCATGATGTAAAAGAATTGTAAAAAATAATCATTATGTAAAAGAATGGCTAATTAGTACGTAACATCATTAGTTTCACTTGTTGGTTTTTCAGATACATAGGTGTTTGGCGCATTAACAAACTAAATTAAATAACTTTTTTTTGTCATCTAAACGGGAGAAAATAGTTTTACTATTTTTGATAATTAAGTTAAAAAATGTACACGCGTCCAGTGCTTCTAGTTTTTATTTATAGTCAAAAATCTTCTTTTTTTATCGTTTTTCATTTATTATAACTTTACGACAGAATTTAGTTTCAGAGAAAAAATAAATCTGTTACTTTCAGTGAGTGATTCGAAAGGTAAATGATGTAACATTAACAAATATAACTAAAATTCTTATAATCTTGAGAGTTAAACCCAATCTCGTTTTTTTCATAAGTTGTAGCGTTGTGTTAATCTCCTGATTATTTTACTTTTAACTTAACAAAAATCAAAAATATCATTTATTAGTTTAAGCGCACATTTGTAACCGTGGAATAAATATTCGAAAAAGAATGAACTGAAAAAAATTAAATTATTAAACACTTTAATATTTCAGAACTGCTCTGTTTTAATAACTGATGATTCATGGTCAGTTAAACCGGCCCGATTTGTTACAAGAAAAAAGTAAACATAAACCATATTAAATTGTGGCCCCTAAATTTTATGTTAGGTATTTTTTTACAAATAAGTGTTTAGTACATTGTAAAAAATAAAAAAGTAACTTAAAATATTTAATTTGAACTTATATTATATAGCTGTAAAAGTATTGTATTTTGTAATTTTGAACATACACGGAAAGAAAACAAAGTGCTAACTCGCAGTATTACATTATACCGCCATAAAACAACATTTAAATATGAAGCTGCAAGACTACAATTAATAATCATAGATTTTATTCGTTTTCCCGATAAAAAGATTTATTTCAATGAAATGAGTTATTCACAGCACTCTGCTGATTTAATCAACTCAGAAGTGTGAAGTTTCACTAATTTAACGATTATGAGCCAGAGGCGTGACAGAAAACGTAATAAAAAAACGACACGTCTGAAAACAGAAAACATCGATAATATAGCTAGAAAAATGCAAAGCAACTAAGCGCTATAGGGAGTTTCTTCTCTCATACTTCCAGAGCGCTTTAATGGGAAATAGGGAAGGAATCAAGGAGTTTCCCGGGAACAAGTAGGGAAAGATCCGAGCTAAAACAGATTAGCCGATTTCTCTTTTCACTTTTTTCAATTTTTAGCCTCCAGCTTTTCACAAATTGCAAGCCTCGGAATAGAAGCTTCTATTTTTTGTATAAAAATTTTAATATAAAAACAACTACAAATAAGCTAGCTGACAAATTTACTTAATATTTTTAGAAGACACTAGCACAAAAAAATAAAACACTTCTGGTACATGTTATTCAAGCGAGTTTCTCACATTCACTGACAATTAAATCACCACTTTTTTAATTGTATATCAGTTAAGGTTTTTAATATCAAAATATGTACTAAAATATATACCAATTTGAAAAAGCCATTACGCAAACAACTGTGATAACTTTACTTATTCTTAAGCTTTATTATTTTATAACTTTTAATACTTTAATCGCTTTTGTTATGTATTGTAAAAAGTTTCATTGTTAACTGAAATGAAAATAATAAAAAATATTTTTTAAGATAAAAATGCATACTTGTTGGAATATTATAAAAAGTTAATAATTAAAATTCATACAATTTTATTTCAAACAAATTAAATTTTATTTAAAAAAAATTAGGAATATAAATCATTATATAACCTCTTCGTTTATCCTTTGAAAAAAAAACTAAAACTAAGAAATATGTGAATTAATTATTTTTCTATTAAAATAATTCATAGCAGTTTTAAATTAAAAAGTTAAATTGTTAAATTGTTTCAGTAATGAGTTAGAGTTTCTGCTGTTTTTGTGAGTTCGAAAAACTTTATATTTTGTAACTTTAGAAAAATTAATTGATTTAGAATATAACATAACACGATTACCACAGTTTGGAATATAACATACCACGATACAGGTTTGTCGCAAAATTACGGATTTTTGTTTTTATTTTAGTCTTTTTGGTTAAAAAACCCAATTTAAAAACATATATATTTAAGTCAATGAAGTATGTGAGATGTCTATTATTGATCAATTACGCACTAAATATTTTTTCAGATTTCCAAACTATTTTAAACTGTTAAATAAAAATCTGTTATCTTGAAAAGTCTATAATTTAGACGAAAACTGACAGTTGGCATCTAAAAAGAAAAGTCTGGGGTCTGGTTTTGACAGAAGGAAGTGTTTCATGTTTTTTAGTCTTTTTTCTGAATGCAAAATGTAATTATGCCCAAGAGGAGAAGTTAGTAAAATTGGCAAGTTGGCAGGAGGTAATATATTTTTAACTGAGATTTTTGGGGTTTTTAGACTACCTAAAATACGTGAACTTTTGAGACAATTTGAGTTATGATAACTGTCTTACTGATCTACATACAATTTAAGGCAATCTGCAATTATTTTTTGTAGCAGCGTACTGACATAATTGTTTATACAAATTGTTTTATTTTTTGTTAAAATATAATCATTTATTTCAAGTTAATGAACATTTTTTGTACAGGTCCTGTTTGTACAAGGATATATAAAGCAAATAATTTGAAAATATATGAAATAAAAAATAAAGCAGATGCTTTAATCAAAAATATTTTGTTAATCGGGTTATAGTGTAATTTAAAATCTTTTATATCTCAATTAAATATTATAGTGGCAACAATTTAATTGGGTTGGGTCTGTATGAAATATATCTCATATGAGCAAAAAAAATGTACTGTAATGTGTTTTCTGCAAAATTTATAGCCTATGAAGACAGTTTTTCGAGAATTGATGCGCCCTCTGGATCCCTTGAGATTTACATCATATGAGAGAAAAATGTTTATACATGAGGTTTTGTTTTATTAATTGAACAAAATAAAACATGACTAAACACATATTGTTTTTTAAAGAAGGAGTACTTTCTATTTTTAGAATCAACTAAAAATTTTTTTATTTTTTAACCGTGTTAGTGTTTATTTTTAAAAATGTTGAGTTTCATTATTTACGGCAGCTTGATTGCATAAGAAAAAAAGAAATGAATTTTTTTAAAAGAAAAGTATGTAGTGTTATTCCGACAGAATAAGTTAAAACCACTGTAATATGCACAAAGCGGTGATACCTTTTTTATATTACATTATAACAAAATACTTCACCCAAAATGTCTAAAAGACGAGCATATTTCAACTGTGGCAGGAAATAAAAGCTTTTTTTAAAATTTTTTTGTTCAGTAATTAGATCATATGGATGGACTGAATGCAAAAATCATACTTATATATGTCAAATGGGTTTCGCCCATAACTTTGTCCTTTTGAACATGTCGGAAAAATAGTGAATCTAGTACCAGGTAAGAAATGACAGTCGCTTTGATTTTATACTGACTGTGACTTCTTATTTGAAAAACACCATGTAACTGCATTTTTCAAGAACCCACCATAAAATTTAAAAAAAATTGAGCTGGATTTTAGAGTTTTACTCAAGTTGCTTAGGAAAACCAAGGTGTACAGTCCATGGTTTGGGTTGTTCATAAGTTTTATAATGATATTTCATTATAGCTTATTAGTTTTATCATATAGTAAAAATTAAAAATACACAATAAACAATTTAAATTTAAAGGTGTTTTTGAAGATTGATGAAATAGCAATCAATCTTTGAATATTTGCATCATTAGTCTGTGGTCGGTCATCAGGATCTCCCGTAATAGGATGGTACAATCATATTTAATTTAATTTTTTACATTACACAATAATAATGTTCTTTGGAGCTCTTGAACGGAGTTTCGCTTTTTGGTGCTCCGGATCTTCGAAGCTTCGTCCTATTTTTGTTTTAGTTTTGTAATTAACTAAAATTTAATACTATAGATTATTTTGTTAAAAAATCCTCCTTGATAAAACTAATAAGCTATAATGAAATATCATTATAAAACTTATGAACAACCCAAACCATGGACTGTACACCTTGGTTTTCCTAAGCAACTTGAGTAAAACTCTAAAATCCAGCTCAATTTTTTTTAAATTTTATGGTGGGTTCTTGAAAATTGCAGTTACATGGTGTTTTTCAAATAAGAAGTCACAGTCAGTATAAAATCAAAGCGACTGTCATTTATTACATTAAACCTGATTCACTATTTTTTCGACATGTTCAAAGGACAAAGTTATGGGCGAAACCCATATGACATATATAGGTATGATTTGGCATTCAGTCCATCCATATGATCTGAATTAATGAACAAAAAAATTTTAAAAAAAGCTTTTATTTCCTGCCACAGTTGAACTATGCTCGTCTTTTAGACATTTTGGGTGAAGTATTTTGTTATAATGTAATATAAAAAAGGTATCACCGCTTTGTGCATATTACAGTGGTTTTGACTTATTCTGTCGGAATAACACTACATACTTTTCTTTTAAAAAAAATCACTTCTTTTTTTCTTATGCAATCAAGCTGCCGTAAATAATGAAACTCAACATTTTTAAAAATAAACACTAACACGGTTAAAAAATAAAAAAAATTTTAGTTGATTCTAAAAATAGAAAGTACTCCTTCTTTAAAAAACAATATGTGTTTAGTCATGTTTTATTTTGTTCAATTAATAAAACAAAACCTCCTGTATAAACATTTTTCTTTCATATGATGTAAATCTCAGGGGATCCAGAGGGCGCATCAATTCTCGAAAAACTGTTTTCATAGGCTATAAATTTTGCAGAAAACACATTACAGTACATTTTTTTTGCTCATATGAGATATCCTTCATACGAAACCCAAACCCGATTGAATCTTTAACACTATAAAAAATAATTGAGATATAAAAGATTTTTAAATTACACTATAACCCGATTAACAAAATATTTTTGATTAAAGCATCTGCTTTATTTTTTATTTCATATATTTTCAAATTATTTGCTTTATATATCCTTGTACAAACAGGACCTGTACAAAAAATGTTCATTAACTTGAAATAAATGATTATATTTTAACAAAAAATAAAAGAATTTGTATAAAAAATTATGTCAGTACGCTGCTACAAAAAATAATTACGCCTTAAATTGTATGTAGATCAGTAAGACAGTTATCATAACTCAAATTTTCTCAAAAGTTCACGTATTTGAGGTAGTCTAAAAACCCCAAAAATCTTAGTTAAAAATATATTACCTCCTGCCAACTTCCCATTTTTACTAACTTCTACCTCTTCAGCATAATTACATTTTGCATTCAGAAAAAAAGACTAAAACACTGAAACACTTCCTTTCTGTCAAAAACCAGACCCCCAAACTTTTCTTTTTTTTCCCCAACTGTCAGTTTTCGTCTAAATTATAGACTTTTCGAGATAACAGATTTCCAAACTATTT
>JASAMX010012123.1:0-11467 GCA_030248175.1 Microlaimidae sp. YZB2_3
AAAAACGGCAAATATATATAATCCCGCAGATTTTTCACAAAATATGAAAAAAATTTCACATTAAAAATTAAAACCTTTGTTCCAAATTTTGTAATTCAATTAATAATTGTTGAAATAAGGTATTTAAACCTTTAACATTGAACTACTCTTGCTTAAAATTTGATAAGAAACAAAGAAAGCAACAGTAGAAGAAAAAATGCATAGTGAATTGCTTTCTTTTTAAATAGTCAATTCAATTTTTGAATTTAGAAAGTTAAAATTTGCCTATATCCCAGTAAGGTGGAAAAACAGTTTTGTACCTGCCTCCTCATTTTCTCCAACGCAAATTTTGCTTGCTTCCTACCTGCTTCGGACCTGCGCCCTACCTACCTCTATTCTAAATTTACCTGTTTTCACTCTGCTTTCTGTCTGCATTCGATGCAGTTTAAGTGTCTTCTACCTGCCTCCTAACCTGTATAAGCTTCAACATAGGAGGCAAAACAACCTGCCCTGCCTCCTACCTGCTTCTACCCTGGCTTCTACCTGCCTCCAAGGATATTTTATTTGCCTCCTACTTTTCTCCACCCTACTTCCTAGCAGCCTCTGAGGCAGTTTAATTTGACAAATTTAACAAATTTATTTAAAACAAAACTTCAGATACACCTGCTTTAATCTCATTTCATTTAACATTTAATTAAAAAGATCAAATGTCAAAAATGCTAGATTAGATTTTTAACTATCTGTTTGAAGACAATTTTCGTTTTATTGGGTGATAGAGTTTTGTAAGACGATTTAAGTAAACAAAAACACAACTTGTTTGCGGACATAAAAATACAGCTGATTTAATAATAAGACAGAAATTCATAAATTGATAGAAAGAAAGCTGATAAAAAAGTTGAAAAAAATTGATACACAAAAATTTTTGTCAGAATCCTAGTAAATAATTTTTAAAAAAATATTTGGTTCAAACAATTTTTAGACAGTTTTATTGTTGGTATGGTATACTATATGGTAACATGGCCAGTTGCAGTGTAAACGAGATTCTCAACAGGAGACGCTGGACTGACGGCTGCTCGCCCTAAAAATTGCGTTTGTCATAAGTCAAATACACAAATAAATCCTTGTAAAATGCAAAAGGACATGAACAGAAGGGTACTAACCAATAATGACTTCTTGTCTGCCAAGTTATGATTTTGCTGCTGCCTGCTGCGTGGTGAAATTAAACTGTGGGGCCCTGACAAAAACACAGTTGTATTGAATATTATCTCAGCAATATAAAACTAAGGAAAACTAGACATGGCTATTTAGTTTATTCGTTTATTAAATGAAAATTGCGCGCCCCTGTCTATTATTTAATGAAATATATACACACTAATTAAAATTCCACTTTTAAGTTTTAATTGTTTTATGCACTGATAGTAAAAGTGTTGAAAAACATAAGTAAAACATTAAGGTATAGGAAATATTTATCAAAAAATTAAATCAAGAAGCAATATATCAGCTATTTTCAAAAACTACACTCTTTTTTCAGTAAACGATGTTGAAAAAGATGAAATGTTTGCAAAAAAAGGTGCCAACCAATAGTTTGTTTGAAAATGGTCCTGATCTGAGAACGATGCTTTGATGGATGTTGTTTTGCTTCGTTCTGCATTCCCACCGCGTGCAGGCTAGGATTCTGGAAACTTCAACTCACACATTTAACTCCATGCAAAACAAGCAAAATTGGTAGCCATACACAAACAATCCACTCAACTACTTAACACCACAACCTGCACCCAGCCGGCTTAAAAAGCAAACAATCGTTCACAACAACAACTACACAAAAAACATTCCAACAGACGTACAAGAAAAACATACAAAGCGCTAAAAAAACAAATCCAAACAAACACAGTCAGAAATCACATTAACAATACTCCAATAAACCCAATACTCCAAACAAAAGCACCAGGAATAAGCAAAGAGGAAGAAAATATTCCTCACGGGGTCAGCAGATCGCCCAACAAGGTCGGCGGGGAATTTCCTTTCCTCTACTATTACCTACACAAAATCAATACCACACAACACACATTTCCAAACTTTCCACTATGCAAAACACAAACACACACAAAACAACATCTTTTTACATGCACACAGATTAACACGACCTTGGGACCAGAGGACCTTTGGACGAATACGAATCCCCCCGCGGTTGCTGATCTTCTCCGAAATTGGGAAGAGGGGGTGAGCAAGGTGAGGAGCGTGCCGGACGGATCTGATCAGGGTTGAACGAAACTCTGGCTGTTGGGAAAAGGACAACAAGATATAATGTTTGCTGAATATTTCAGTTCATTTTTTTATTTAAATAAAAATAGAAAAAACTTTTGTTAATTTTTTTAAACCTATATTCCTATCACACAATAGAATTTTTAATTCCTACCTGACAAGTTTTTTATTTTTTTCCACAAGTGTTTTGTCTAGCGTTCAACATGGATGATTTAAAGGAAAAACCTACGCAGTAACGCAAATTAAGAGGCAAATTTGGTACTGTCTTTTAAAAACCAAAAATCTATAAATATAATTTATTCTGATTTTACTAGTTTCTCTGTAAAAAAATAAAAAACCTCTAGAAACATCAAAATTATACACTAAACACTGTTTCACATCAAAAAAGTTTGTACACCAACTAAATTACGAAATTACAAGATTACGAAATTACTGGAAATTTGTTTTAGATTAAAGTTTTTGTTACAAATAGAAGCTTAAGAGCACTTATAACATTGTTTTTCATCCTACAAAGTAACTGTATCAGTGCGTGCCTCAGAGTTTTGTGCTAGGACCTTTACAATATCTGATTTATTACCACGATATTATAAGTTATGTAGAAAACTCTAAAACCAAATTATTTGCAGATGTATTTTTGTACGGTTAAAAAATTTTTTGCACGGTTAAACGTAATATCTTGACAAATACATCAGCAATCTTAACAATTAAATTAAAGTATCAAATTAAAGTGGACTGTAGCCAATTTTTAAGTGCATATTTTGTAACTTAAATTTTTATACCCATTGAGTAATTTTTCAAGCACAGAATTTTTTAAAAAACGCCATTTTTGGAGGGTCATATCTCCTGAACCACTAGAGATAATATATTGAAAAAATTTTATGGACTATTGGAGGCAGGGGTAAAGTTAGTTTCTACAGAAAATCATCAAAATCAAAGACAAAAAGTTTGACTCAGGCCTTTCAGTTTGACCTTTAAGTTATGAGTCAAAAATGTGTACAAAAAAATACAAGCAATGTGTCACTTTTAATTAATTTATTAATAATTTATTAATATAAATTTGTGTACTAAAACCTGCACACTAAACTGGTGTAATAGAAAAATTGATTTTCGATAAACAAAATAATATATGCATTTATTTGCTGTCAGCAAATAAACAAATGAACAAAAGTCGTCCGTGTTGTCAACCATATGGCGGCTAAAAATTCCCCCAGATGTTTCAGACCCAATTGTTATTTTGTTAACATAATGAAATTCTAAGATCTATCCCTATTCGATAATTGTCTAAGCTCAACGGCACTGTAGAAGCGACAGAGCGGTCGCGACAGCCGCCGCGCAGAATAATTATAAAAAAATTAAAAACAATAACGGAAATGCCCATTGTATTTTAAACTAATTTTATTACACGGCTTGAAGTCGGTAAAAAATACAGCTAGAATAAACATTAAATGTTTTGAATTTCGTTTTAATTTAACGTAGCGAACTGAGTCAGTTCATTTTGTAATTTATATAAGATGTGCCAAAATTTGATACAAAATCTCTAATTTATTCTATATGAATATATTAATATAAAAACATAGGTAAAAAACATATATTATGACAGAAAATAATTTTTTCATGATTTTTTAAAACTTTCTGCACAATAAATGATGTTTTCAGATATAAATGGTATATTTTTATTTTTATTTTTTTATTTTCACCATTTTAAGTATTTAGAAATAGATTTGAAATGAACTGCTGGCATTAATTCAACAGCATTCAGTGTTTAAGTAATGTAGCTTCCTGGTGGCATTTGAGTGTAGAATGTTACGGCTCTCTATGAACAAACAGCTTTCATTAATACTTTTGAATTAATTTTTATAACAATAATAACAAAATAAAAAGATGTGGAGGGGCGGTATGCTGAAGATTAAATTCAATTTAAGTTAATCTGCGATCAGCGATTATTACTAGACGGTAAACATACTAAAGCTAGTCTTCCAGGCTGAAATTAAGGGCGTAACCGCTCTCCGCCAGGAAGAAATAAACAATAAGCCCGCGAGCGAGAAAAATTAAAAAAAAGTTTTCAGCGTTTATGTAACCAATTATTATTTAGTTGCGTCATGTGTTTCTGAGCACGTGATATTTTCTCAAAGAGCGAGTGGTTACTTTACCACTCATCTATTTTCACCCTGATAGAATTTATTTTTAGCTAGCAGTATTGATTAGATAATCTAGCTACACTTTTTTGTGATTGTCTTAATCTCAGACTGGATTAATGGTATCTTTGCGATAAAAATTTTAAAAACTTTGCAACGCAATAAAAAAACTCGTAAATGTTTGAACTATTTCCGGAGATGATTTGAAAATTTGCATAAATTAAAAATTTAATCTCAGATTAGTAACAATTTATCGTATAATTAAGTTAAATTATCCAATCCAAACTGCTAGTATGTTTACTGTGTGGCGAAAGTCGCTAATCTCAGATTAACTGAAAGTCCGATTAAACCTTGAGCATAGCACTCCAAGTTTATTTAAAAAAATCAAAGTGTGTGTGTGTGTGTGTGTGTGTGTGTGTGTGTGTGTGTGTGTGTGTGTGTGTGTGTGTGTGTGTGTGTGTGTGTGTGTGTGTGTGTGTGTGTGTGTGTGTGTGTGTGTGTGTGTGCGTGGTGCGTGCGTGCGTGCGTGTTTGCGAGCTTGCCCGTGTGCCCGAGTGCGTGTGTGCGTGTATAGCAACCTTTGATAAGTTCATAGCAATTTGTCGTGGAAGCGTTTTTAACAAACAGTGGGGCCGGTTGCCACGAGCGTGGATCACAAACTGATGCGGAGTTAATGTTATCATAATTGAAGCAGAATAGCTGCTTTGCACGGGCTTTTGACCCATTTTATCCAATAAAAGTTAACAAAATTTATATAAAAACATTTATTTTCTATTAAATATTTTTACAGGTACCAAAAATCTGTTTACAAATTCATAGTTTTAAAGTTATCTTACCATCTTATACGCGACTTAAAGGAATAATAAAAAACCTTACAGAGGCTATGGACTTGCTCTGCGCCCAGTCAGCCGGCCGCGGCATTGTGCCAACGCTGCAGCCGAGCAGCTGTTTTTGCGCTAAAAAATTGATAAACACGTAGCATTTGAATAATTGCAAAAGATAGATTGAAAGAATTTAATTAAGCAAAAATTTATTTTCTGAAGTTTTTTGTCAAGAAGATTATTATTCAAACTAAATAATCAGCCTGCTTTTGGAATTAAAGCTAAATGGTTAAATCAGTTAAATTATCAAAAATTAGTTAAATTAATAAAAAACTCAGAAATTCTGCTTTAAAAACCAAAAAACCGGTGTTTGGAATCATGCGTGAATATATGTAGATAAATTTATATCGGTTTATGTGCTGTTTTAGAAAGACCTTGTACAATCAATGACAGGGCTCACAGGAACATGGCTTTGATGTAAGCTAATAGTAAATTTCTTGTCAAAAATTACGCATTTAGCCATTACGCATGTCCACCGCTAGATATCGCAATCGGATACAAAAAGGGTACAAGATAAAAAAGAGCTTGAATTAAAACACTAAAGAAACTGAAAAATATTGCAAAAAACATCCGCTGGTGATAATTAAATGACGGACAAAAAACGCCTTTTTTACGAAGATTGTAATGCAAAAAGCTAAGATTGCCCACATGAAGTTTGTAGTTTATGTGCTATTTTCCTTGGAAATTTTATTTGCTACAGATGGCGTAAAAATTTTTCGAAATTATATTTTCAGAAGATAAAATGCTGATTTGTTTTTAAAATATTTTTTTAATTTGTTAGATTCATTTTGCAAAGTTACGCCTGAATATTTATAGCAATTTGTTTGCTTTTTTTTTCCTGGTATAAGGTTTTGAAGCGGTTAAATTTTGTATCAAAAGTTTTATTATCCAAAGGGGGGCTAGAAAATAGTAAAACCTTCCAGCTATCCCATTAAGTAAACTGGAAACTAATTTATTACGTTCGTTATACGCGGTCAAACTGCATTTTAGCTTGGCAAATTTAACGTCGAGTGCCATTTTTCTCATTCGAGAGTACTTTTTTTAATTATATTTGTGTTTTAGTTTTTTTTAGTTAAAAATATATATTATGCGGATTAGTTTTTATAGTAATATTCTATTATTACTTTTTTAGTAAAATATTTTTTTTTGTTTTGAGATAAATGATTTTTTTATTATAAATAATAAATAATAGCTGTCATGAAATTTAGCATTTTTTCTGTTTATTTTGTATAGTATGTGTGTATACAATTTAGTATGTCCAGACTATTT
Source organism: Microlaimidae sp. YZB2_3 (assembly GCA_030248175.1). Lineage (NCBI taxonomy): Eukaryota > Metazoa > Nematoda > Chromadorea > Desmodorida > Microlaimidae > Microlaimidae sp. YZB2_3. The sequence continues at coordinate 6,527 of JASAMX010012123.1, forward strand.
CGACACAAGTTAAGATGGAATGACCAAAGGCTGAAAAAAAAGAAAAGTTTAAAGAAATTTTTTATCATTATAACTGTTTATCATGTTTTGTAATAATTAAAAACAAATAATAAAGCTTAGTGGGTTTGTATTAATGTTTTTATTGTTGTTGATTTTTAAAAAATTGAACGAACACGTATATTAAATTTCAAAAAAAGAAGATATTCTTTTTTTGTTTTTATGAAACAATCATAATTTATTTAAATGTTTTTGTTTGGTGTTGAATTAAATTAAACAAAAATGACGACATACAAATACAATCAAATTTACATTTAATTAAATTTTTACACAATACATGATGCATGATGACAATACATAGTTTTATTTTTTCGGCTATTTTTAAAATTTCACTTTTAAAGCTTTATGTTAAAATATACTTCAAAAATGTTACAGGTAAATTTTTTTGGAAAAATCAAATGATGGATTATGGCTGAGCTATGGTTGAATTATAGTTAAAAAATTATGGCTGACTCCGTAAAATTGTATCGGGGACATGAGAGGACCGATTTAAGTAGTTCGGTTATGATGTTTAAAAAAACTATTTGAAACGCAGAAATATTTTTAAATCCTGCTGTTTTTACAAAATTTACAAAACATTAATCAACTTTATTTAAAAAATAGTCATATTTGTTTTAATTGGTACAAGGTCTTTGGAGCCACAAAGAGGGAACTTAGAACCATCGAAAATTTTTGGGAACTTGGTGCCTTTAAGAAAAAATTAGTTTAGGCTTATATTTCGGCTTCGCTTAGGCTTCCCTTCGCTTAGATAAATGTTTTAGAAATTTTAACTCGAGGCTCCAAGTTCTCACTTTACCACTCGAAGTTTCCCTCTTACGGCTCCAATTTTCATATTTTTGGCTCCAAGTTCCTTCGGCTCTATCGACCCTACGGTTGAGTTTTATCTGACTGACGCTGAAAATCGGAATGTAGATATGAGGGGACCAATTAAAATTGTGCGGTAATGACTTTTTTTTTAAACAAATAAGAACGCAGAATTTTTTTATAATTTCACCTTTTCACAAAATATACAAAAATTAACCAACTTTAGCCCCTAAAAAATTTGTATTTAGGATCCAAATTAAATAATATGATATATCACTATTAAAATGCAGTTTTTAATCTTTATTATTAATCCACTTTAGTGAAAAATTTTGAATGTTTTTGTTGTTAAATAGTCGAATTCAATACTGCAAATATCGCGCTCGGCTGGATTTTATTTGCCTAAAAGTCGTTCTAAATTGAGTCATTTAATAAAATATAATTCTTAGTAAACTAGTAAACCTTGTTATGAAGAAAAAATTATATATAATAATTAATTATTATAATTAGATATTTTTACTGCTTCCAAAAAAAAACAGATATTTTGGTTATTTGTCAGTGTTTCAATGGCAGTGTGTTAATTATTAACTATGCTAATTAATTAAGTGTGTTAACTATTAATTTACTACTAAAGGCTGGTTCATACTTATGACAAAACGTCCTTTGGACAAAGTCCAAAGAACAAAATCCAAAGGACAACGTGTTCATACTTTTTGTCCTTTGGACTTTTTCCTTTGAATTTTGTCCTTTGTATTTTGTCCAAAAAAAAAATTCTAAGTAACGTTCATACTTCGTCCAAAGGAAAAAATCCAAAGGACGATTTCGCTTGTCCAAAGGACGTTTTGGCTTTTCTAAATTTGTCCTTTGAACTTTGTCCAAAGGACGTTTTGTCATAAGCATGAACCAACCTTAATACTTTTCTGTATCGAATTTTTTTCAAAAAAACCGTGAAATAATGACTTACAGGTAGCAATATTGTTTGTGTCAAAGTGAAATATTTCATGACAATAAGTGTGTAATATTAATCTTTTAACCACATTAGAACCCCAAAATGGCTTTCTACCTTTTTTATTCTGGCTTTTTTTTTGAATTTGACTTTATCTTCGGTTTTTAGTTCTTACGATTTAAGCTTTCGTTTAATATTTAAGTAAATTTTAACCAAAAATTTGTTGAAAAATCCGCATCTGTGCAAATTTAATTACAAAATTTTTCTATTTTCTGCCACATCTTTCTCGTTTGCAGCAATTGCACAATTTTAGTTTTTTGCCGTGAATAATACGGACGTCATCTTTATTAATTCGAAAGAAGTAGCTGTCCAGGAAGACAGATCAGTTTATGATAATAATTAAAATTAAAAGCTTACATTTTTTAATTCACCGAGGGGTTGATTGCCCTGAGGTGTTTTCTTGTCGCCAATTTTTTTATTTAAAAAAGTGGTTAAATACATAAAAAATCGTTTTATTGTGGTTCTTCACCGCTTACCGCGCAACGAATCGCGGAATTTTTTTGCTGTTTTCATGTGGTTTAAAAATTGGTGTCTCTTTCCTCCTTAGAAAAAATCATTTAGGAAGCGGTTTGCCAGCACGTCAGAAATATTGCGGAAACACGTTTTATAAGCGGTCAAAAATGTTTTTTGTTATTTTTTCAAAGTTGTATTTGGATTTAATAACAAGAAAATTTGATAAATTGATAACATACTAAATATTTCTGGTTATATATTTTCAAAACTAATATTTTAACCGATAATATGCAAAAATAGAAAAGTGGCTCAGACAAGAATTGCACAATTTAATCAGCTTTATAATAAACCTATGCTTTATCTTATAAATCAGTTTAAAAGGAGAAATAACTCTTTTTTAGATATAATTTTTAAAAAATAAGAAAAAGAAGAAGATAAACATGACATTCTCATTTTCCAAATTTACGTTCGTTTTCTTATTATGGTTGGCACATTGTCATGAAGCTCAATTCCCTTGAGACCCTCTCGCTTTACCCATAAAAAGCAAACGATATTATTAAGAAGTGAAATTCAAAAATAATCAAACCTGAGCAATGAACGTTATTTTGGTATAACGGTTATTCAACATTGCCATAAACTTATAAAAATATTGTTTTGTTTGATCATTGATGACACAAAAAATGTTACGTTAATTTTCCCATCTTCATACAGTACATATATATTAACAAACAAATCAGGGCAAAAACACTCGCACACAAAGAATAATGCATAATCGAAGTGCGATCAAGCGTAATCACAGGCTGATGTTAAAACTAGAGATTACTTATTTTTATTTAAAAAAAATTTTATTAAAAATTATAAGATGTGAAAAAACAAAATGCTTTATAATCATTAAAAAACAGCTATGCTGCAAAACCTGTTTAATTTGTAAAATTAAATTTATTAGGTATTTTTCCTTAAGGTGGTTTTTTTTAATTTTACAGAATAAAGTAAAGTTAAAAAGTTGTTTATTACAAGGATTTGATCGCTTCCAATGTGATCTTGTAATTATTTCGCCGTGGTTTTTTACTTCTTGTATATATTTTTCCAAGTAAAAGTGCGATATACCAAAGGTGGATAATACGATCATTCCGAGACAAAGGTGTGACACTCGTGTTTAACAAACGCGCCCATGCGAAAGACAACCAGCGGACGGACAGGTGTCATCGTGACGGACGGGTGTTATCGTGACGGACAGGTGTCATCGTGACGTACGGGTGTTATCGTGACGGACGAGTGTCATCGGGACGGACGGGTGTCATCGTGACGGACGGGTGTCACGATAAATGGTTTGAAAACCATGTTTCTAAAGATATTTATTTAATCTTCTTGGCTGGCTTCCGAACACTTAGCTTAGCATTCTCAAGAAAATAATATATATGTAATGCATAAATAAAAAGAATAATATGCTTACAGTGAGAGCATAAGTCACTTAGTTTTAAAGAAATGTAGTTTGACATAATAATTTGCATTTTTTGAAACATATTTTAAGGTTTTAATGGGTTTTTTCTACACTTATTCAGGTGTTATTTTGAGTACCGAGGAAAGGGGGATAAATGTTTACTGGATGTATTTAACGGCATAAAGATAAAGTCGGATCCTTCTTCCTTTTCTACAAAAAAAAATAATAATAATAAAGTGGCAAATAAAAAAAATCCTCAAAACCAAAACAAAATGACAAAAGATTATGGAATAATTCGTTAAAAACCTTGAATATATTTTATATTTTACTAATTAAAGGATTGTAAAGAACGCAACAAATGCATATTTAGTATTTTTTGCTTTTTAAAATAAACAATACAATAAAACTGAACACAAACTAATACATTTTTATGAAAACTTTGTCGGCGTTTTAATGCAAAATAAAGTTCAGTTTACGTTATTTTGAAAAATTCCCCAAAACACCAAAGAAAACAAAAAATACAGCCTGAAAACGTCGGTAGTTGCAAACAGCATTTTATATTACGTTTTTATGCGAATTCTCCCATAATTACGGTAGAACAGTGGATGGTCTTTGGATATGCATTTGAGGGTCCTAAGTTCGAATCCCTCTGTAATCGTTTTTTCTCGTTTAGGCATATTTGTAACTTAAATATTAATGTTTAATTTCATTTCTTTATCAGTTTACATGAAAAAAACCCGAATGAAACTAACGAATATTTATTTTAAAGAAACTACAATTGTACACATTTGCGTGTCATATTCTGTTGCTTCTTTCACTTATCATTTTTAAACTAAACTGAAAATTTTTTTGTTCCTGGTTGTTTTTTAAACAAATAGTCCTTTTAAGTAATTGTGGGCATATTTTTTAATTTATTTTATGACAAATTAATACAAATGTTTCTTCTTAGTTTGTTTTCGCGGTTTTTTTATATTAAAAAAGGTTTAATTTTTTTCTTAATTAAATTGTAAAATTGTATGAATGCGATTTTATACTGCATAATAATATATTTGCGTTTTTTAATCTGGTTGTAACGCAGCATCTGTTTGGTTTTTTGTCGCTTATTCGAGTTTTAAAATTGTTACGGTTTTAAATTGTAAAAGTTTTTGAAAGTCAAGCGAGAATACAAAATATCTTTAGAAAC
>JASAMX010012126.1:0-29711 GCA_030248175.1 Microlaimidae sp. YZB2_3
AAAACAAACCAAAAAACGAGTAACATAAAAAAACAAATGAAGGTTTTGGTTGGATGTTTTGGGGAAAAAACAAAATTGAATTTTGACATTTATTTCGGTTCCCTCTCTGTTCTAGGGTTTTTAACGTCTTTTAAAGGTTTTTATTTGTCCTCCTATGAATAGTTAACATTCTCTTTTGCTCTAGTGTTCTTGTCAATGTTCAAAATATTTGTATTGGCGAAAATATTTTTAATATTGTGCCACCGCATCATTACTGTTTATGTTTGCATTTAACTCATTTATATTTTTTCAGCTGAGTATTTCATTGAAATTTTTCAAAGAGCTCCAGTGTCATGGTGCTGATGAAGTAAGTTTTCATTTTTTTACAACAAAAAAAAAACAAACAAACTTCTAAAAATTTTAAATAGAAAGTAATTAAACTGCTTTTTTGAGAATTGTTTGTAATACATGCGGTGCAGCCAAATTTTTAATTTTTGTAGTGTGCTATGCTAGTGTTGTATTTATTAGTTCATACCAGGGCCAGGTTAGTATTTGGTGACATAACCCTAAGCAATGCAAGAATGCATTTTTTCAGGTTTTACTCACAATTTTTTTTTTGTTAAAACCGGATTTAAGCTTCGTTCTGGAGCTAAAAGATTTTTGTATGGTCTAAGATTTTATTAACCGACCGACCTTTAGTCGGCAAAAATGAAAATTTTCTGACTTTAAACGGACCATATTTTAATTTTTCTGCACTTTCAGTCTCAGCACTCCTCATCTCATCGTATATTTTCTTATTTTACAGCACTAAGTTTAAGAAAACACAATTATTACGGTTTTTAAACACGTATTATATTGTTTTTGCGCTTCTGTTAAATTTCTTGCAAAGTTTTTTATTATAGTATAAGTCATAGCAGGCATAGGTGGGCAGGGGGGGAGTTGGGGGGGGGTTATACCCCCCCCAAAATTTCGGATTTTGCTGACACCCCCCCCCCCCCTAAATTTGGGGGTACCCGGGACACCCCCCCCCCCATGCGCCCCCGGGAGAAAAAGTTTTAAGTGTTATAAAAAGACGAAAAAAAAATTTCCCAGCATCGCGCGGAGAGTTAATTGTTAATTGATAAATTTATCTTTGTTTTTCGACTACAAATCGATTATCCCGTTCAGTAGTTAAGGTATACAGTTTAATAAAACTACTATAAACACCATTATCTTTTAAATTTTAATTAACGTTTTAAACACATGTTTTAAATGTGTAGGTATAAAAAACCTTAAATTTTGTAATAAGTATCATCATCTGGAATTAAAATTTCTAGTGTATTTTAGCGCATTAAATTTAAAATTTTCTCCCCTGGAGGGCATTCTGCCCCCCCACCCCTAACAAGGGGCTCCGCCCCTCACCCGCCTGGGGGGCTCTCGCCCCCCAGACCCCCCACATATCTGGGGGGCTGCCGCCCCCCAGACCCCCCTTAAGGGTTAGTAGGGCCCCCAGACCGCCCCCATAAGGTCTTATTTCAATTTTACACAGTTTTAAAGCATTTATAAGCTTGTTTTACGTTTTTTTTACGTGTTTTAAGCCCATTTTAAGGAAGCGCGGAAATATTGGGTACACCCCCCCTCAAAATTTGGGTCTTGCCGGACACCCCCCTAAAATTTGACCCCCCCCCTATACCCCCCCCAAAATCGGAGAGGCTGCCCACCTATGATAGCAGGTGAGCACGGTCCCTGCCACTAGGGGGAGTGGTTACCCGGGATAAATCGCATTTTGAATTCTTGTAGGGGGGTCTGGTCCGGACACCCCTAGTTTTTTAGGGGGGGTCGACCTTAGCTTTTTTAAGCGATATTCTGGTATAAAAAGGGTGTAAAAACATAAATATGTGTTAAAAATTCACGTTTTTAGAAAAAAATTTAGGGGGGAAAGTCAGATTTCAAATTCTAGAGGGGGGTCAAGGGTAAAAAATTACAAAAATTGGGGGGAAGAGGGGGGGGCTAGATTTTAGCCTAGGGAGACCCAAAATTTTGAGGCTAGGGGGAGTTGGAATCCACCCTGCCCCCCCCCCCCTTTCTCACGTCTCATGTATTGTTAAGTTATTTTTACAGGACTAGCAGTAGCAAAAATATTGTTTGTTTTTTAGCAAAAAAGTTTTTTTGTAGCAGAAAATTTAAACACAAGAAATAGGTTTAAAGTAAGGTTTTGAAAACATTTTTGACCTTTGCTTAATTTAAACACGCTGCTTTCCGTTGTCCTGGCTACGTCTATAGATTACGGTGAAATTTAATGTTTCTTTTCACAACTGTATTTCATAGATGTTACGTTACGGTGACAAGATTTAGTGATAAACATCATAAAAATAACGTTAATATTAAAATAAAAAGTTAGAAAAACATTTTTTAAATCCTTTTATAACGTTAGCAGTTGAACACCCTGTCCCGAAATAATGAATACGCCCATAAATTACGGTAAGATAATGTTTTTTGCAAGTTTTTCAATTGAAAAATATAACGTTTATTTGTTTCTTTATCGCAACATTCTCAATAATCGCGCATGTGATGTATGCAGCTTTTGAATCAGGTTTTATATAAAATCTTATACACAGTAAGTTAATTTTAATTGTAAAACGTGAAAAAGTAAGTAAATGTTATATTGATGCATATTCTTTCAGCTGCTAAAACGGGTGTACGGCATTCGACTCCAAATGCCACCGGAGGAGAACTACAGCGTTTCTATTCTGTACGACCTTAACGCCATTCCGCAGGACTACAAAGAACTGATAAACGAAGCCGCTTTGCTTAAGCGCAATTGCTTCGCTAGTGTTTTCGAGAAATATTTCGAGTTTCAAGAAAAAGGCGATGAGGGGCAGAAAATGGCGGTTATCCACTATCGTGACGATGAAACCATGTAAGAATAATGTATTATTGGTTATTATTAGTATTTTTTTAAATTTTTATTGTCTTTTTTTATGAAAGGAAAGAATAAGATAGCTAACAAACTTTTTTTTATGATAAAGTTTTTCTTAAAAAAAACATTCTTACAAAACCAAAAAGAGCGTGGGAAATATGATTGCTTGTTGATAATTTTGATGTTGGAAGAGGGAGAGGGTAGGAACATGAACTCACTTAAGGTAAACCCAACGTGGCTGCAACAGTTGTTCGTTGGATTAAAAAATATCCCCCATTAAATAACCAGTCAAATTACGAGAATCTGACGTCACTTTATCAGCCAATCAGATTTGATTTAATATCGAGTATTTGTTTATGTATTTAACATGATTCTTCGTTGATGCCGGGGCGCACTTGGTTAAGGCGTTTTCACTTTGACAGAGGTGAGGAGGTCAAACCCTTATAAAATTAAATTTGTATTTTCATTTTAATTTACATCAACAACAGTGTTGATATAGGGTATTAGGCGGTCATATGGAATATCCATCGCCGGTCCGCTTCTGCTATAAAATTTTTTTTTTGTTATAGATTTTTTATTACTTAAAAATTCCATTTACATAGATTAAAAACAAAAAAAAAATCATTTGTTTCCTGCTTTTTCTCAATTTGTCGAATTTTTTGTCATTTGCATATTCTAAAATATTATAATACTCTATAGCTGTAGGGTAACTGACTTAATTTCGGCCACGGCTTAATTTCGGCCACCAATTTAAGGTGTTAGAAAATTGACTTATTTTTAAAACACAAAAGAACTAGCACAAAAGTAACTGGATTAATGTTGAATAAAGTGTTTTTACAAAAGTTTTTTATTTTTATTATTCTACATTATCAAAATTTTCATACAAAAAGTGAATTTTTTATGATTTTCTGAATTTTTGCTTTGTGTTTAAACTGCATCAAATTTAGAACGAAGCAATATATAACCTTAAAATATCTTCTATTTAAGGCTCAAAGTTGTTAATTTTCATGTTTTGTTATTTTCTTCAAAATTATTTTGCAATGCGCTTAACTAACTGCGCATTTTAAGATTCCGTTAATTTCGGCCACCTTAAAATTTAGGTGAAAGAACCTTTCGTTTTTTGCTGTTTTTAAATATCATTGTACTACCGTATTTATGAAGAATTTTTTTGCTCGTTTGACTTTGTTTTGACGTTTTTTAAGCCAAAAATAAAAATTGAACAAAAAATACAAGTTATTAAAACTTGTTTTTTAAGGTTTTGACATAATTATTTAAAGTCTTGCTAATATCTATTAAAGTTCGCAAACGGAAAAAATTTTATATGTACCAAGAACAATACCTAAGGGTAAATTTGCAACCTATTGAAATTTTTATTGTTCGTTTAAGGAATAGTTATGGCCAGTTTTTTGTAGGTGGCCGAAATAAATGGCACGCGCCTTAACTTCGGCCACTTTAAAAAAAGTTTAAACCTTCACTGATTTTTAAGTGTAACAGAAATATTCAAATTTTGCACTGGAATAACAAATATAGCTATTGTTTGATTTTTAGGCCAAATTTTGGCTTGATTGAAAAAGCCAGAAAAAACTTATTCAAAAAAATAAAAAAGGTGGCCAAAATTAAGTCACCCTAATTCAAATTCACAAATAGTTTTTATGTAAGTAAAAAGGCAATTTTTGCCATATACTGCCAGACCTGTGCACTGCCCCCCAGGGGGTTTAAACGCTGGGGCAATTCCAAAACGGGGGGCAACTTTTTTGAAACGGGGGGGAGCAAGCAGGGGGGAAAGAAAAAAAAAGAAAGGAAAAGGAAAAAAAAGCGAAAAAAGGGTAAAAATAAGTCTAAAATAGCTTAAAATGCATTGAAATAGGCTAAAAACTGCAAAAATTTCGCAATAATGGCGTCATAATAGTTAAAAAATGGTGTCATACTTTTTGGGTACTTTTTCATTTTTCCGCGGGGGGGGGCAATAAAACGGGGGGGCAATTCTTCCAATAAAGCGGAGGGGGCTTTTTCAAACCGTGCACAGGTCTGTACTGCAATATTGGTTTACTACTAAACGCATTGCAGTAAAAACTATCAGGAGAGACCTTAACCTTTGATTTATAAACTATAATTTGTACTGACGCATTGAATTTCCTAAAAATTGCTTGTGTTGTGTGAACAAAACAATTTTTCCGCGTAAAAGTCATTTGGGCGTGTCTAAATTAGTCACGTGAGAAAACTAGCAGCTAGGTTTGGTTTGCCTATAGTATAATAACAAACAATACTTTAATGTAGTTATGCAACTTTGCATGCTCTTTTGAATTCTGCAAGAGAATACTATGTTACTTTGAAACATAGATGGGCAGCCTCCCGGATTTGGGATGGGAGGTTCTAAAAAAATTTGTGATATGTCCCAAATTTCTCATTTTTAGTAATTTTAGTACTAAGATCCCTTTTTTTTTTCCACCCCCAAAATTCAGGGAATTATTGAAAAAAAGCACCCTAGTTAAAATGCACTCGCGAAAAAAGTGTCCGATAAGTGTAACAATACTGAGAAACTATGAAAAAACACACCCGCGTGCGCGTATGAAAAAAGGCCCATGGCGGGAAAAGTTAAAAGGAAAGAACGCACCCTAGAAAAAATGCACCTGCGAAAAAAAGGGCTCCACTAGTTTTAGAACGCTGAGAAACTATGAAAAAACGCACCCGCTAAAGAAAAAAGGGCCCCACTGTCAGAAACTGTTTTTTATTACGTAAACAGGGTGTTGTTAACAGATTAGGAGCAAGCGCTTTATGAAAAAAGCACCTATCGTGTAAACACTTAATCTTATTTGGAGCTTAAGAAAGGTTTAAACCGCTCGTTTAAGGGGCGGTGGTACTCCGTAGTTCCTTCCGCTTTCAATGGACGGAGCTCCGGAGCAATATTGGAAAATAGGAAAACCACTAAGAAAAACATTGTAAGCTTATTTTATTGTTTTTGAAAAACGATTTGTAATTTTGTTGACCTTCGATATTTTTGATTTAGTAGTAGAATTAGAATAGCATTATTTTGTTAAAAAATAAAAAAAAGTTTATCGCATAGTTTCACAAAAATCAAACAAAATATAAAAATTTTAAGTAAAATTTAAAAAAAATCTATAAAAGTAAAATAAAAAAAACTTTTTTGTAAATAATCAATGTTGCTATTTTTGCGGTAATAATGCGGCACTTCTTTATTATCGGTACTTTTTCACTGGTGCATTTTTTTCTAGGGTACGTTTTTTCACGATAACCCACATTAAAGGAAAAAACGCACTCTAGAAAAGGTACACCTAACACTGCGAAAAAAGCCCCAATAAGAACAATAAATTAATACGGCTAATTAAAATAAACCAAAATAGACGATTCACATAGTTTTGCAGGAAAAATCGCATACATACGTGGATTTTATATATATTTCTTTCCCTAAAAATGTGCAATGGAAACTAAATTCATTCCTGATATATATTTAAAATTGATTATAATAATTATTTTGCCATTTTTGCAGCCGAAATTATTATCTGAAGATTTCTTTGACCGCCCATAATATTTTTTAAAACAACTACGAGTAACAATTTTTTTACTTTTTTAACTTTTTTGGTGAATACGAAGCACTTTCCGCAATAATTTTTTTTATTTTTAAGAGCTTTTATAATATTTTTTAAACGAACATTATACGAAGATTTAAACTAACTATAATATTTTGACATATCTTTAACCGCTGTCAAAAAACATTACTGCTATCAAATTTTCTATTTTTACCGCTAAATAATTTGTAGTAAGAATAGTAATTCGAGATGATTTTTAATTTAAAAAAAAGTTTTAAATGTTTTTAATTGATTAAAGCGAGAGTTTAAAATGTTTGAAACTTAAAAATAAACCTTCAAATAGGAGATAAATTCTTAAAAACGTGTACGAAACCAAAGTTATTCTCAAAAATTAGTGATGTTGCCCGAAGCCTTTTCCGTTGTTCAGAATTTCCGGAGCAGAGCTTCGTTTTTAGAAGCTCTGGAGGAACCCCCGGAGCTCCGGAGCTAAAATTATTCATTATTTAGTTATTAATGAAATTATTTTTGTACTCTTTTCATGAATAATTAAAAAGTGGTTTCCAAGATTATTTTGTCAAAATTTATTGTAATTTAAAGTTTTTTTGCTCAAAATTTGTTTAAAATAACAAAAAATAGTCTTAAAAATGTACACAGAGTAACTTTAAATATATATCAAGCTCAAATAAGCTTAAAATCGGTCATTTAAGAGGCGGAGCTTTGCAGCTCCGGAGCTCCTTCCGCTTTAACTGGCCGGAGCTCCAAAGCATGATATTGAAGGAGAGGAACATCAACATCGGGAACGTTATTCACGAATGTACCCTATTTATGTGGTATGGTAATTATAGTGTGGGGGCATGTTTTTCTTAGGTGTGATAATTTTGCAGGGGTATTTTTTCTAGGGTGCGTTTTTTTCCTTTTTACTTTTCCCGTCATGGGGCCCTTTTTTCATAGGCGGGTGCGTTTGTTTATAGTTTTTTGGCGTTTTTACCCTAATCTGGCCCCTTTTTTCGCGGATGCATTTTTTTTCTAGGGTGCTTTTTTGCATCAAATCGTCCGGAGTGCCTTTAAACTTTGAAAGATGTGTCTGCAAGTTTCCAAATTTTTTTTTTGGAAGTTATGTATAAGCCTGCCCACCATGCTTTTAAGCTTAAACAAAATCTTTAGAAAGCTGGTAAAAATCTAAATTTTATATTCTTAGGGTTTTAACAGTATTACCTACAAGATAAAAAAACATTATACTAGTGTTTGAACCAAAAACAAAATATAATTCTAAAAGCTTGTGTGATAAGCTTTCAAATTATATATCATTTTAAATTTAAAAAAATGTTGTTGAGGTAAAATGAATATTTTGTTATTTTGTTTGTTTTCTTTTGAAATGTTCTTCTAAATGTTTTTTTTTTGAAATTATGGGTACCTAAAAGCTGCTGTCGTTTTTCCTATAATTCACAAGTATACCTCTCAGTTATACATAGGTTTTCTATTATCAAGGAAGTATGGGCTTTTGATTTAGCTATAAAATATTTGGTTAAAGAAGCGATGCTCCCATGTTTTTAAGACCGACTCTTAAAAGATCAATGTATCTGTAACTTTACCTTATCAAAAGTATTTTAGGTATGTTCAAGCAAAAGCAGATCGAGTGACAGTAATTTTCAGCACTATTTTTAAGGATCCTGATGATGTTGTAATCGGAAAAGTGTTTTTGCAGGTAGGTAAATATTGTGATAAATAAATTGAGAAAAAAATTGAATGATGTAAAAAATTTCGTTGTATAAAATAAGCCGGATGTTTTTTTAACAGAATGCTCAAAATGCAATAAAATTATTTTTATCAAATTGTTATTTTGTTTCTTTTTAAATATAAAATTTACGTAGTAAGTATGAGTGTTTACGATTTTAATTCTCTTTAATATGGGTTAACTTTTTGATTCTAGAGACGAACGGTGGGCGAAGGGGGTGAAAGGAATCGGAGGGTTATTATATATACCCCCAAAAATTTCGAAACATCCAACACCCCGACCAACATACATGGGCACGGGGGGTTAACGGTAACCCCCCCCCCTTAATTCTGAGAAGGGGGGTTAAACCTTCCCTCCCACTCAGAAGTGAGGGGGGGGGAGAAAAGGTTAACCCCCACGCCCACCCCGATTTTAGAAAAATGAAGAAAAAAATGTTCTTTAAAATGACTTTTAAATGCCTTCAAACTTAAGTTTTGAGGTCAAAATAAATGTTTTAAACAGTAAAAAGCTCAAAAATGCAATAAAAAAAGGTTTTTGATCTAAAATTAGCGTTTTTTACTTGTTTTTTAATCGAAAAACTATACGGGTAAAATGCACTCCAGAAAATAATAAAATTTACTGGTGCCCCTACGACACTCCTCTAAAATTAAAACCTTTGATTAAGTGGCAGTTCTTTAATCAGCCTCTTAAAATATTTCAGGTAAAATTCATCAAAAATAAGTTATTAGCACTACAAGAAAACAATTTGGAATAAACTATCAAGATTCAAAGCTCGTCCGGTACTTGAAAATAGCGTCATCGAGTCATTAGTAGACACTTTAACATTGTACTAAAGCATAGATGAGCAGATGTTGCGGGTACACCCAAATTTCTAAAGCATAGATGGGCAGATGTTGCAGGTATACACCCAGATTTGGAAAAGAGGTGGGGGGATACAGAAAATTTTTAGGAATGTTCCCTAAAAACTTCAATTTCACTACCTACTAGGAATCCCGAAATTTTAGGGGGGTGTCTGGGGTAGGGGGACCCTTAAATAAATTGCCGGGCAGTGCCAGTCATTTTGAAATTTACGAGGGGGTGTAACACAATCCCCCATCTCCCCTTTCTCCTTTCTCACCTCTGCATTAGTGTCTTCATTTTTGTTAGCTTTTTGTAGCCTCATGGACTTTTGAAATTGTTTTAAGGAATTTCGAGAGGGTAGAAAAGCGAGTCACACATCTCCTCAAGTGCTTTATTCCTTAGGCGAACCCCCGATGGAGCTTAAAAACACAGATGCATTTGTTGGAGACAATGTCGCCTACATAACATTTGGTAAGACCCTTATAAACACCTTGTAAGCGATACCTTATTCTTTTCGAAACATTCGCTGTATTAGCATTTTGACGCGAAAGAAACTAAAAAATTTGCGGAGTGGATACTTCTTTATAAAAAAAAACTTACAAAGCGTTTTAGAAATTCGGCGTATGAGATTGAACCACAGGTGTGCAAAATTCTCGTATTTTTAAAAAAAGGATCGAAACTCAGAGGTTTATCCAACTATTAACTCTGTTTTTGCTACTGGAGGACTAACCAAGGTTTATATGAGTATGGTCTTGTGGTAACCCATATTTTTTGGAGATAAGTATAACGCTCCTTACCTCTTAACCAACTCCCAAAGGTTGTAACTTATCCCCCAAAGAGAAAAATAATATGGCATGGCCGTAGCCAGGATTTCAATTGAGGGAGGATTTTTGGAAGGTGCTCTATACGTGGTCACAAGGGTGGGGGCGAAAACCCTCCAGCGGGACAAAGTGGCAGAGCCCTTTGTCAGAAGGGCAGAATGCCCCCCGGGGTGGGAAATTTTTATAATTTTAAGCTCTTAAAAGGCATCAGAAAACCGAAATTTTATACAGAATCCTGATTTATTTTCTTTTTTTTAATAGATATATACAACAATAAAACTTATAATTACAGTTTTAAGTTATTATTGTATGCCATTTCAATTAAAAAAGAACAAACTTTTTTTAAAATAAAAAATCTTTATTCAATTTTAGTTAGGTTTTTATAGTAAATGATGCAGTTATTAATATGCACTCCACTAATGTTTTGAATTCTGAATAATTTCATTTTTTTCATTTTTGTGAATAACGTCGTTACTACGGTAGAATGAGTCAATACGAAAATTTTCAAAAAAATTTTTTTTTGCAAAAAATTTTTTTCGGCAGAATGAGTCAATGCGAAAATTTTCAAAATTTTTTTTTTTTTTTAGTAGAAAACCACCATCTACGTCATGAACCAAGTAGGGAAGGAATTAAGCGTGATAAACAAATAAATGGCCAGAATAACCTAAAAAACCTTTAAATTAGTGATTAATACCAAAGCAAGGTACTTAAACGCATTATTTATAGTTTCCAAACTACCCAACCCAACACTACTAAAGACAAACCAGACAATGAATCAGATCAATTTACAAAGGCAGTGCTAAAAATAACCTAAAAACCAATAAATTAGTAAATAATAGGCAAAGGCAAGCCTGATCAATAATGGAACTACCAAGGCCTTAGCAAAATCAAAATCAACTTAACTTATTAATGAGAAGTAACTTAACCAAAACCAAACGAGTAAGAGTACCTTGGGCAACTGATTTTTTAATAAAAAAGCTCTCAAATAACCCAATAGTAAAAACGATATAAAAGTTATTAAATATAGAGCTGGTAACTAATTTGTATGTGGAACTTATTATAATAACTAATGATTGCTACAAAATATGAGTTAAAGTTCGTTTTCTAAGATTTTTAAACCTTGTTACTAACAAACCATATGGAGTCAATCAGGTATTGACTCTATTATACCTAAAGTGACACAACGAGTCACTGTATATTTTACTCATTCTGACTCTGAATAAATAATAAAATGCTGCTTTTGACAAAAAGAGTCGCAACAAAAAATTTAATTTTTATCAGCCACAGTACATGTTTGATTTGGGGTAAATACATAAAAACGTAGCTTACCTAGAGTGTTAAAACATATTTTTGTATCAAATACTGCAACAAAAGACGGTATTTTTTTCTGACCATTTGAAAGTTTAAAATGGCCATTTCTCAGAACAAGGATTTTTTTCATTGACTAGTTCTGCCGTAGTAACGACGATAAGAGGTTTCATGATCCTAAATCACCCTTATTTATGTAATTTAGATAGCTTTAGTACATTGCAGAGTAATTAGGAAAAAAAAATTTTTTTAAATTTTTTTTAAAAAAACCAAAAGGGGGACCCTTACAAAAAATTTTGCCTTCCCAGAATTTGAGGGCGGAGCAATCCCCCCAATCCCCCCTGGCTACGGACTTGAATGGCCGCCAATCATAGGTGTTTTTGGAAGGGGGACAGAGGGGTCACCCCCTTCCCTTGAGCCAAAATTTTTGGACCTCCCTCCCCCAGAAAAAATGGAGGCCCCGTCCAGCTCGAGAGCGGTCCGGCCTGACCGCCCCCCCCCCTCTAGCAAGGCTGACCCCTCTCCCCCCCCCCCCCCTTCCCGACGAATTTAAAAGTATATTGTTATTTACTGTCAAAAACACGGTTTTTTAGTTAAAAACAGTTTTTTAGGCCTAAAAAGGCGGTTTTAGTACATAAAATTCAATATTAAACCTAAAAACACTTAAATTATTGAGTTAAAAAAATTTTGCTAAAAAACTGGACCCCCCCCCTAAATTTGAAATCTCGCACCCGGGGTCGTTCCCCCTAAAAAGCCAGGGGGGTCCGGACCCCCCTGAACCCTCCCCAAAAAATTTTGGCCTTCCACTCGGGGGTGCCCCCCCTAGCGGACCCGACCAAAAACACCTATGCCGCCAATGCTTGCTCTTCCTCGGACAACACACCTAGAGCCAAGCGAACAATTTACTTTACTGTCAAGGGTTGTTTTCTTACCCGGTTTTAACCGAATTATCTGCTATCAACAAAGAATGTACTCGGATGTCGTTTTTTTGAAATCCGCAGATGCGGGTGCAGATTTTTATTTACCTATATTTTTTTAATTTAAAAAACACCCTATTTTTGGGTAAAAGACCGTATGTTTTTATTGTATTTACGAGCTTTATTTTATTGCTGAAACATTCATGTAGACAGACATAAACGTTTTATTTTGGAGGGGAGGGGTTAGCAATCAATAAAAATCTGCAATTTCAGAAGGGAAAATAAAATAAGCAATAAAAAATCTGCGGTTGTCGGACCTGTGCTACGGTCTGAAAATGCCTCACCCCCGGAATATTAGTGGCTGTGCCCCCCCCCCCCTTTTATTCCCCCCCCCCCCCCGCCCAAAAATTTAAAAAATACCCAAAAATTATTTTTGACATATTATGACGCCATCATCGCAAAATTTTTGCAGGTTTTAGCCATTTCAACGCTTTTTAAGCCATTTTAGACCTATTTTTACTTGAATTTCGTCTTTTTTGTCCCTTTTTTTTCTTTTTTTTTCCTTTTTTTTCTCTTTTTCCCCTTCCCTGTTTGCTCCCTGGTTTTTATGCCCCCAATAAAACCCTGGAGGCAGTGCACAGGCCTGGGTTGTGAGCTTGAAAATCTGCCATTGCGCTATTTTTGCAAATCCCTATGCCTAATCATAAAAGAGTTTTTTAGTTTTAATGAAGTTTGATGATTTTCAAGTCAGTTTCAAAATAAAGTTTGTGTAAATCAGTTTTCTGTTTGCCTTTTTGATATCATTATTCAAAAGATTATTTAGCAATTAACGCCAATGTCTTTCAGGCTGAAATTAAGGGCGGACCGTTCTCCGCCAAGAAGAAATAAACAATAACGCGCAAATCGAGAAAAATAAAAAAAATAAAGTCTCAGTAGTAATTTAACCAATACTTATTTAATTGCATCACGTGTTCCTCTGCGCGTGGTATTTTCTCGGAGAACGAGTGGTTACTCAACCACCCTTACAATTTCACCTTGATAGAATTCATCTTTAATCGCATATTTTACAAGTCGGATTTTCTTATTCTGTATTTAATATTTTATAATTATTTTTTTAGTTTTGTTTCCTCGACATACAAATAAAAATGTTCGTGACAATACTATCAATCTTATTCATACGTTCAGAAATTATCTTCACTACCACATCAAGTGCTCTAAGGTAAAAATTACAAAATAAACGAGATTTTTTAAACTAATGTTCGTAAGAAAAAAGCTTGTTTTTTTTTAAACGGAGCTCTTTGGTGGCCTACTTACACTTACAAAAGACTATTTCAAAGTTTGTTTTAGATAGCTTCCTTTCCATAATTATATCTTTAATAATCATATTATTTAATATTTTGATTTTGGTTAAAACGATACTAATATATAGGTCTTTTTAAAATTCATGGTGTTCTAGTTTTTAAATACTTTATAAATACTTCTCAAATAATATTGAAAATTCTATAGTCCATCCAAAATATTTAAAATCCCTTTCCTCATTTTCCATTTTTTTCACTTTGATATCTGACCCCTTCCCGCCCCTCTTCTTACCCTCTCCCTCACCTAGAATTTTACAGGGGGGAACTGGGGGTCATTTGGCCAAAAATCTATTTTTAATGTAGTTTTTATTCAGAAAAAATGCATTTTTATTCAGTGCGTGTTTGAAAACTATAGAGGGAACGTTCTTTTATCTCCCTCCCACCCACCCCCACCCACTCGTCCACCCCTGTGGCACGGCCATGTATGTAGGTTAGTAGCGTAAATTCTACTAAAAATGAAACAACTTAAAAAACTTTGATTTTCAGGAAGAAAATTTAAGCTGAGTTCATGGGCGTAGCCAAGATTTCGGAAAGGGAGGTCCAACCCTGAACAAAATCTTCGACAGGGGGTTCAAATCGTAAATATTATAAAAGGACTAAAAAAATTTCAGCGCTTCGCGCGGACTGTTTATTGCCTTGTTTATGTCACATATTTCATTATTTTCCAATTATTCAATTAAAAAAATCTATAAAACAAAGAAAAAAAATTTTACAAACAATTTGATACCTTAAATTTAAGTTTTTAATCCCACCATATAACAATCTAAAGGGGGTCCGTCCAGCGTGATCGTATCAAGATTACAAAACAAAGTAACACAAATTTAGAACTGGAGACTATATAATTAATCGAGCGCTGAACAGAGCAAAGCGCGAGAAAATTTGCAAAAAATGGCCGTTCTAGACCCCCAAATTTTTATACTTGGCGACCTAAAAGGGAGGGTCTATCTAACGCAAAATTTTTCCCTTTGCCGACCCAAAAGCAGGGGGGTAAAGTCCCCCTAGACCCCCCTGGCTGCGCCCATGGCTGAGTTGAAAAAAACCGTTTAGACTTTTTTGACATGTTTCTTGTATTATTATCTAAATTATAAATCTTTTTATTATTTAATTTCGCTATACTTTATACTTGTATTTGTATTATTATTATAAAGTATTAATTTTTTGTTATTTAATTTCGTAGTTAGTTTTTATTAAAGCAATATAATATAATGTATTTTTGGGCAGTATTAATTAATTCAAGCATTAATTTTTATTTAAAGCATTTAATGTAATATTGCATTGTAGGCCTATATTCATTCTCGAATGAGGGCTAAAACAAATGAATTTTTGAAAGTATTAAACAGAGCTCGCCCTGAAGTTAAAGTGGAAAAGAAAACTATTACGTAAGTCATGTTTACAAAAAAAAACTATTACACAAGTTCTTTTTTACAAAGTTTGATCGATTTCAAAGTATACTAATCAATGTCATCAGGTGGCGTCAAATCAAAAAGGAAAGTTTTTTACCTAAATCCCTTAAAAACTTTTAAATAACATAGCATGTTTCAAACGGCCTTAAATTTCCGATAAAATTAATTTCTATCCATAATCAATTTCTTCTTCTGTTTGCTCCAGTGGCAGAGATTCTTGCTTCAAATAAGTCCATTTTCGCTGTTCCTTTGGCTGCTAGGAAATTGTTTAATTTTTAATTTTAACCTTCTGATCCATGATCTTCATTAGGAGCGGAAGAACTGCGACAGACTTGACAGCAAATAATAATGCAGGGACTTCCGCTTTTTCTCCTAGGCGTTTAACGACGACATCATCCATGTAGATAATGCTGGCTGGCTGCAGGCATTCCGCGTAGAAAATTTTACAGAGAAAACGCCACAAGTTCCTTCGTAACCCTCCTCCTTTATCCTGGCTTGGGACAGGCACTGTATAAACAGTGGCAGAGTTATAAACAATTTTTTATTTGAAGAGCCGCCAAGTAGTCGATTTATAATTATTTAGAATGGCTAAAACATTACTGAAATTGAAAAAATCTTCTTAATGAAAATTAAGTGCTGTTTGTTTAAGGTTTATTTAAACACTTAATCTTAGTTATTTTTTATTCTGCTTATATTTTTTTCAAAAATAACCGCAATTAATTCTTGTTTATTTCATTATATTTTTAATTGTTGTAAACTATCAACAAAAAATATTATTACAAAAACAAATTGCAAACATACATGAACATTGCCCGGCAAGCCAGGGGGGGTCCATACTCCCCCTAGATTTTTGGGGGGGGTCGACCTGGGGTAGACAAGTTTAAAACCCAAATGGGGTCAAAGCGGGTCCGGTTTCCAAACAAAGTCACATTAAATCATTTATTTAAGTTTTTTAGCACTAATATAGAATTTTATGTTACTAAAATAGGCTATTTATGTATAAAAAGAGTACAAAACTACCTGTTTTTACTACACAATTGTGTTTCTGGCAGTAAATTTTGACCTAAATTTGTACCCAAAATTTGACTCGGAAGAGGGGGAGGGGGTCAATTTAGAACTCCAGAGGGGACAAGGTATCAAAATTTGTGGGAAAGGGGCCTAGATTTTTTTAAGGGGGGTCCGAAATTTCGAGGCTAAGGGGGTGAACCCCATCCTACCCCCCTATGCTCATGTATGATTGCAAATCGACGTATCTTTTTAAAAAAATGCAAAAAAAAACAAAGAGTCATTATTTCAAAATTATTATTATCTTTTCATGAACTTAATACAAAAACCTTGGCTTGTCAGACGTGTTGCTTCCATGCAGCCTTTAAGATAAGCCTTCCTCCCACGGTAAGACAAACCGACCAAAAATAGGCCTAGGGAATAGATGTGAGATAGGTAAAATAATGTATTATTAAATATAACCTCACATCTAATCCCTAAAATCCTCTGATAGGGGTGGGGCTTTGACTAACATTCTACATCAACAACAGTGCTGATATAGGGTGGTAGGCGGTAATATGGAATATCCATGGCCGGCCCGCTTCAGCTTTAAAAAAAAAAAAATAAAACTAGTTCAAGTCTTGTCTCGTAACCGGCGGCCGGATAAATTGTCTTGTAACATATTTAAATCAAAAGTAAACACTTACTATATTACCGCGACCCCACAATTATCAAATCAAAAAACATCGCTACTAATCGATTCTTGCTATATATTGCCATAAAGTTCTATCTATATTCCGAATTTCAAGTCATATAGATTTTATTCGACCGAGTTATAATTGTTTTAAATAAAATTTGCATATGGCCGAGTTATAATTGTTTAAAATAAAAATGGTATACACGTCATGATTGACCACACAATTTTTTAGATCACAAAATTGTCATCATTAATCGATTCTGCGTTGTCAGTTGTGTATATGTTCCAAACTTCAACTTATAGGGTTAATTTGGCCAAGTTCTAATTGTTTTAAATAAAATTTGCATAAACGTCTATATCGACCGCACAATTTGTCAGATTACAAAATCAAAATTATCAATCTATTCTGCGTTGTCAATTCTATATAATGTTCCAAATTTCAACGTATATAGAGTTTATTCGGCCGAGTTATAATTGTTTTAAATAAAATTTGCATATACGTTATGATCGACCGCACAATTTTTCAGATCACAAAATCGTGATTACAATCGATTCTGCGTTTTCAGTTGTACATATTTTCAAAATTTCAACCTATATAAAATTGATTTTGCCGAGTTATAATTGTTTTAAATAAAAATTGCATTATACGTCATGATCGACCGCACAATTTGTTAAATCACAATTTCGTGATTATCAGTTGATTCTGCGTTCTCGGTTGTATATGTTCCGAATTTCAACTTATATAGAGTTGTTGATTCGGTCGAGTTATAATTGTTTTATATAAAACTTACTTATATGTCATGTCATAATCGACTGCACAATTTGTCAAATCACGAAATCGTGATTATCAATCAATTCTGCGTTGTCAGTTGTATATATGTTCCAAATTTCAACTTTTAAAGAGTTGATTCGGCCGAGTTATAATTGTTTTAAATAAAATTTGTATATACATCAACATCATGATCGACTGCACAATTTGTCAGATCACAAAATCGAGATTATCAATCGAATCTCCGTTGTCAGTCGTATGTAATTTCTAACTTTTAACTTATATAGAGTTGATTCGGCCAAGTTATATAAAATCAAAAAAAGTGTTAGGAAGTTACTCACTTACTCACTCACTTACTTACTGGTCTAAAGATGAATAACATCCAGCGGCTCACGGCCGCCGGTATTAAAAGTATCATCGGCAAAATTAGAAGCAGATTTTAATTTTGTGTTGTTTTCTAATCAAAAGTGCTTAAAGGTGCGCTGCGGAGCCAAACTTTTTGTCTTCGATTTTGATAATTTTTGTGTACACTTTACCCCTGCCCCAATAGCCCGCGAAAATTTTTTCAACAAAATATCTCCAGTGGTTTAGGAGTTATGACTTCCCAAAAATGGCGTTTTTTAACAATTCTGTACGAGATAGGTTGCTCAAAGGGTATAATGATTTAAGTTACAAATCATACACTCAAAGAAAGCGGCTACTTTTTACTTTAATTTGATACCTTGATCGTTAAGATTGGTGCAGTATTTGTCAAGATGTTGCGTTTCTCGTACAAAAATCACTCAATTTTTTCGCTAAAAACACGAAGTGAAGGAAAGGTATTTTTAACGCAAAAATCGCGGGTTTTTTGTGCGGAAAACACAATATTTCAACCAATACTGCACCAATCTTAACGATTAAGATATCAAATTAAAATAGAAAATAGCCGCTTTCTTTTAGTGCATAATTTGTTACGTAAATCGTTATACCCATTGAGCAATCTTTCACGTACGGAGTTGTTGAAAAATGTCATTTTTGGGGGTCATAACTCCTGAACCATTGAAGATATTTTGTTGAAAAATTTTTTGTGGGCTATTTTAAAGGGCAGGGGTAAAGTTTTCACTAAAAATTATCAAAATTGAAGACAAAAAGTTGGGCTCCACACCGTACCTTTAAATTAAAAAAATTTTTTAAAAATATATTATTTTCTTTCTTGAGGTTATTTTTTAAATTTGTGCATAACAGAACGAGGATTTCACACAATAATTTTGACATAAAATTCTTTCTTTATTTATTTTTTGATATTTTTCCAAGATTTATTGCAACTTTTTGTATTTATAGTGGAAGAACCTTTCAGTTAAATTGACTTGAAGTTGAAAGAGTTTGGAGCGTCGGAAATCAATCAAATCTGATAAAATCCGGTTTTTACATTCAACACTTGTGTATATTATATTATTTTGCTTTTGTAGTGACTTCAAAATTTTTGATCTAAAACCAATAAACTATTTTAATATCTTTAATTGCATTGGTTGAGCAGGGATATACGCATCCTAAACATATTCGCCAATAATAATAGCCTTAAGCGTAGCGTAGTGTTTGTATACAAGAAGGTAAATATAGCGGATATTTAAGCTTTTTAAGACAAAATTTAAGGGTGGGGGTCCCGTTTCCTGTTAATAGATAGGTTATATGGCCTGTGTGTGTCCAGTTTATTCTAATTTAATGAAAATAAAATAAAGGCACCAATTTATTTTTTTATAAAATGGTTATTGGTAATTATTATTATTAAAAAATTTGAGACTATTTAAAAGCAAATTGTATATCCGGTCTTAATTTATTGTTAATGATATATAATGTTTTTGTCCGTTAATGTCGCGCTATTGTGCAATTATTTTAATAATGCGAATTAAATAAATGTTACCCGAGAAATATTGAAATATTGCAGCAATGCACAGTCATAATTGACATGTAATTTAAGGATTTTTGAATTTTGAGGTGAAAAAGGAGTTATAACCCGTTTTTGGGATCGCTTTTTTGCCGGTTACCACGGTAAAGCTTTCGTCCCACGGTAGTTGTAGCATTCGTCTGACCATTGTGATGTGTAAACTTTACCACGGTTTACTCTACGTATCACCTAGGTGATACTTAACCTAGCAACCTAGGTCGTACATAATACTAAATGCGTAATTACAATTTGCATAATTAACACAACCGTCACAGCTTTAACGCTTTTAATTTGCTCTTTCACTATTCAAGCTACCAAATTGAAATGGTTAAAGCTGCTAAAATAAATTTTAATTACACATTTCGTACTACGTCCGACCCAGGTTATTCGTAGAGTTAACTGCAATGAAGTTCACACAAGACATTGGTCATACGAAGATACTACTACCGTGGTACGAAGGTTTCACCGTTGTAACCGAAGAAAAGGCAATCAAGACGCGGCTTAAACGTAGAAGCGAACAAAGTCTCCGATGTTAAAAATCAACCCTGGTTGTTATTTTTCGAAGTAGTGATGTTCTCCAGAGCTGCGACCTCCGATGCAGAGCTCTGGAGCCACGCCCCGGAGCTCCGTCCTTTTTTTAAACTAATTTTTAGAATAATTAAAAGTGATGCCATATTTTTGCCAACATTTTTTTGTAAACTAAATGTTTTCAAAACTTACTTAATTTATATAGTCTTAAAAATGCTAGTAGAATAACCTTAAATGTATTTCAACCTTAAATTTAAGGGACGAGTTTCGTACTTCTCTTTCCTTTAAGGTAGAACACCACAGTTATGATGATTTTTACTAAAAGAGATATCAACTTAGATATTAATTTTTTTTTCTGACAAAAGTATAGTTCGATCGAAAGCTTAGATTATGATGTATCCAACGGTAATAGTTTCATCGTTTACCGAATGTTCTATTTCGAGATATAGTTTGATGAATTTAAAGCTCAAAAAACTGTTTTTGGCCATTTAAAAAAATTGATTCCCTCAGTTTTTCCTGCAATTTTATAGAAAGTTAACGAAAAATAGAGGCAACTTTTAGATGTGGTTTGGAGTAAAACGTAATTCAAAATTTTAAGAAAATACTTTCATTAAAATCTGAGCGAATCAAATTTTATAATTTTCATTTAAATTTTTTCTGATTGGACGCCGAGAAATTGCATCTCGAAACGTTTGTTTAAATGTATTTTTTACGAGAGAGATCTCAGATATGAGCCAGTAGCCGAGTGGTTAGAGTGTCGGACTCGGATCCTCGGACCCGTAGGTTCGAGTATCCCGCAGGCAATATTTTTAACGTAAAAATTTTTTTTTCTTTTAACTTTTTAATTAAAAAAGTGTTCTGTATTCAAGATATGCTAAATGAAAAAATAGAATATTTTTGGTAATGAATTTTATTATAATGTATTTTTGACATGTATTTTATTGGTGTCATTTAATGATTGTGGACGATAACAATTTTTTAAGAAAAATCAATGTCCAAAATTGAATGAGCAGGTCAAATTACGTTAGTAAAAATTAATTAGAAAAGATCTGCCGTCAAAATCTAACTGTTGTGTTCTACTTTAAATGGCTGGAACAGAGCTCAGTAGCATGATATTACTATAGATTAGGAGCAGAACTAGTAAAAAGTGCGTCTGAAACGCGGAAAGGCTTTGCGCCAGTACAGTAATGTTAAAATGGCTGTTCCTGCGGGTACATAAACTTTCTTATACAATGCGACTCCAGACGCGATGTATACTGCACGTCTGAGCAGTAGTGATGACAGTTTTGTTTCGGGTGTTCCAGGCAAAATTTGAAGTTCCTTTGGAAAATCTCAATTCCGGTTCGGGGGGTTTTGCAGTTTTATAGGCAGTTCCGGGAAAAATTTAGAAAGAGGTCGCGTCAGTTTTAGAAATTAAAGTATTTCTATTTTCACCTCAAAATTTTTTTAATAATTAAAATATAGTCAATCAATTCTCATCAAAATACGCTTTCAGAATTGTTTTTATTTCTGGCTGAACATTCAGTACTCATAAATTTATTTAAAAATTAAAAAATTAAGTTTTTTTAACAGCTTTTGACGTTTATCTTAATACTGTTCAAAAGTTTGTAGTAATTTTTAAATATCATAAAAAAAACTCGCTTTTGCGCAACCTTTGACATATTTGATGTCAAGTAACTTGATATCGTACCTAGTTTTTATTAAGCAACCAAATTTTTAAATCGAAATGTGATCCTGTCGAAAAAAAGCTATGTATATTTATATTAATTAACGATTCTCCTACCTAATATTGTGCTGTGCTCTAAACGTTTAAAGCGGAGGGATCTCTGGGGTTCCGCCCGTTAAAATGAGCAATTTGAAACTTATTTTATCTGGAAATACATTTTAATTTAATTTACTCTATCTGTATTTTAAGACTATTTTTATTGTTTTAAATTTATTTTGGAAAAATTTTTTATAATAAGTTTTAAAAAAATTTCATTTACAAAAATAAATTTTGACAAAATAATTATATACCATCAATTTCTCCTTATTTTTTATAAACTTAGTAAAAAAAAGACAGAGCTTCAAGGAACATCACTAATATAATATATATATACATAGATGAACAAGGGAGAGGGGTAGGGTGGGGTCCACCCCTCTAGCATCGAAATTTTGAGGCCCCCCTAGAAAAAAATCCAGGGCCTCCCTCCCCACAAATTTTCGAATTTTTTACTCCTGACCCCCTCTAGATTTCGAAATCTGACCCCCCGCTTTCCCTCTCGAGAAAATTTTAAGTATTTTTTTTATACTAAATTTTCTTCCAAAAATGTGAATTTTTAACACATTCATGTTTTTACACCTTTTTTATACCCAAATATCGGTTTTTATCCAATAAAATGTAGTATTATCTTAAAAAAACTTATTAAACATTTAATGGTTTAAAAGTATTTTGTTTCGGAATTTATCCAATAGCGTGCTCTTTTTGACAAGATAATGAAGTAAAGGTAATTCTAAATTAGTTTTTTAAATGTATACATACACAATCCTAAAAGCTCGTTTATATGAGCATTCGATTGACATTGTTTTTTATTGAGATCAAAATAGAAATACAGTGATTTTTAAAAATCACGTGACCTCCGTTCAAACTCCTTAAGCTCGGTTAAGTTTATTTAGTATAAAAAAAAATTGGCCATGTCTCGTCCAACCCTTCATTGGTAATGCTCGTGTATACTCTAGACCATAGATGAAAACGGTCACCGAAGCTAAACGTGTTTACCATTGTTAAATCAAAAATATATAATAAAGGAAAAATGAGACACTTAGAACAAACTGCTTGTAAAAAACGGACCTTTGGATTTTGGTCCCATTTAAATGGGATCCCATTTAAATAGGTCCCATTTAAATGGGATTTATTTAAATGGGATCCCATTTAAATGGGATCCCATTTAAATGGGACCTAATTAAATGGGATCCCATTTAAATGGGATCCCATTTAAATGGGATCCCACTTAAATGGGACCTATTTAAATGGGACCTATTTAAATGGGATCCCATTTAAATGGGATCCCAATTAAATGGGACCAAAATAGAAAAGTCCCATTTAAATGGGACCAGGTCCCATTTAAATGGGACCTTTTTTTACAAGCAGTTTGTTCTAAGTGTCTCATTTTTCCTTTATTATATATTTCTGGTTAAATGGCATTTTGAATGTCAGGAAGGGGTCCTAGGGGAGGCGTTCGAACCGCCCTGGCTTTTTAGGAGGGGGTTAACTCGGGGTGGAAAATTTAGTGGGGGGGGGTTCGGTGTCCTAAGCAAAATACTTTTAAACCGTTATAGGTTTAATTATCATTGTTTATCGAATAACACTATATTTTATTGAATAAAATGTAGTGCTATTTAAGGTGTAAATTTTGCTATAAAAAGTAAATTCACGTGTTTGAAAGGAAATTTAGGATAAAAAATAGTACTTAAAATTTTCTCGAGGAGTAGGGAGTCAATTCTATGGGGGATAAGGGGTAAAAAAATTGAAAATATGGTTGGAGGGAGAGAGCCCCTTGGATTTTTTTCCAGAGGAGGGGGGAAATTTCAAGGCTGGGGGTGGACCCCACCGAACTCCGCCCCCTCCTCCATTTTCATAATATGCTGTGGGCCCACTTTTGAATCGTTACGCCGTATCTCCGTTGAGACTTCTTTCACCAAAACGAAAGGGCAAACATTAAACCAGCAGTGATCTGCATAATTGCGCACTATTTCTACCAAATAATTAAGGGGAGTCCACAATTGCAAACTCACTTTCCAGACTTTAGTCTCACGTAATTGGGATTCAAGAATTGGTTTTTCAAAAAATCTAACAACAGCTCTGCTTCTTACTTGCGCTGCTAATTAGGCAGTGTGTAGTGAGTGGCCCTAAATAAGGCACACCCATATTGCGGATGGCCCCCTTCGAAAGCTCTAATTGTTGCACTATATGTGTATGACGCATATTTAAATATAGTTACACTTTTTTCCTTTGTAATGTTATTTTCGGTTTATGTAAAAGTCGTCTGCGTTATGCCTATTAAAAAAACTTCGGGGGTTATCGCTAACACCAAATTTAGCGGTATATTTTCAAACCAATTTTTTAATTTTTAACTATATCAGATCTTACATCTAAAACTTTTCGTGCGAAATTCCGAAACTGTTTTTTTTAAGCTGAAATATTTAAATTTAGTGTTAGGATTAATTTACGTGGTTTGGGCAATAAACACATCGTATGTAGTTAAACCGCTCATCTTTTCATTTAACAAGTAAGTATAGCCGGCATTTAGCGCGGTAATTATTATAAAACCGCACATCACCGTTTAATTAAAGTAAATATCGTGGGTGCGGGATATACTTACATGACGAGTGGTTTAACTACGACGCGTCATACGATTGGTTATTTTTACCATTTTTACTAAATCTCTTGTACGAAGGTAAACTAAGTGGATTTTGAACGTTTTGAAATAGTGGTCTGTACTTGTATAAAAACCAAGTTTCACCTTTTTACTTTATTTCAAGATAAAGTATGTTTGTAGTTTTTTTTTGTCTCAAAATAAACATTATCATTTGATTGTTTACTAGGTTAGTTATCTCAATTACAAACGACAATATATTTTTCTACGTTAGCGTACCAAAATCATGCGCTGTACAAAAATCATGCGTGCTAGCAAAAAATTTGACTTTAAACCGTCATATCTCAATAAGGACGCGGTGAATTATAAAAAAGTCTAATCAGTAGAAAGCCTAGATTTTTCGCTATCAGTCAATAAAATTATAAAAATTAAAGTTTCTCTTATACACAATCTCTTATAACGTGCATTCGATGGTAACTCAATGCAAATTCCTGCTCGTTTGCAAAAATTCAATACACAGCTTTTCTTCTTGTCATGCTGGCAAATAATTTTCAAGACGGCTAATTCAGTTTAAACTAGGATTTATCACTTTATAAAGTAAATTTTTTATCTACAACATGATGTCAATAACTACGTAATCGTCTATGGCTTTACTTAGTTATTTTTAGCTTCTAATATTTACATCTGATAAAGTGGATTGCAGCCTGTTGTATAAGCGCTGCAATAAAGTTATACTGTACAACTCATTCTGCTATTAGAACGACGTTCTGTTATTTGGCCTAAATAAAATAAAAACTTGTATTAACACAAAATATAAGGACTCATTTAAAATTATCTATTTAAAAGTGCAGTCCTCAAATGATTGGGTTTTTGTAATAATGTTTATTTTTTTCGGTGAACCCAAAATTAAAAAAATTCCCCGTGTTCTAAGATTAAAAAAGTTTAAATTGTCTAAACTGTTAAAAATTCACCAAAAAAAATACTCGAAATTCAAATTTTTTAAACGAAATTAAGATTTTATATTAAACTTTTCATCAAATAATTTGCGTTAAACAAACACTATTTTTCAAACTTCAATCTCAAAACACAAAAAATAACGTACGTTTTCAGGGATAAATCGTTCCTGAATTTAAAAAAAAAACTGCGTGCAAAAAATAGGGCGGTTTGTTTTAAAAAGTTTTTGTAGTTTCTAACGATTTTTCAATTGTCCAATGAAACCATTTTTCTAACTGATTTAAATTGTTTGTAAAACAACAAAAACTTTTTTTAAAACTGATATAAAAATTATATTGTTACTGAATTTAAAAACCTGTGCAAAAAGGGCAGTTTGTTGTAAAAAGTTTTTGTAAATTCTTACGATTTTATAATAAATTCAATAAAACCATTTTTAGAACTGAAACCATTTATATTGTTTTTAAAAATATAGGAAGGTTTTAAAATCTTTCCACAAATGCATATATTTAATTAAAAATTAAAGCGATTAAATAGCACAAAAGAAACTTTAATTTTCAAGAGGAATTTTTCCACTTAGGAGTTGTATCATTATCTAAATACCAATGTAGGTGTGTGTCATTAAATATTCTCATTACCATATTGTATGCAAATAAAGTACTTATTATTAACACTGTGCCTTGATAATAGAAAACTTCGTCAAAACATACTATTTTCTAAAAAAAGCCCTTTGAATTCCGTTAATTACGTATTATGTAGTTTTTTAACGTGATTGTCTTTTTTCTGTCATTAAAAAAGATAAACATGAAGATGTTACTCGGTTCGGATTTTTTGGCTAACTCAGTTTTACTCGACTTTTTTACTCGACTTTTATTTTTAAGGTTAAGCCTATGCGTTCCTAAGCTTAAGCGAAGCCTTAAAAACAACCTAAACTTTAACAAATAGCTGCTTTAACAAATACCTTTAAAAAATTAAAATGTAAATTTTTAAAAAATTGAATTTCCATTTTAAATTTACTAATTTAATGGTTTTTTTAAGAGCTTAAAGCTCAATTTAAATATTTTTGATAATGTAATTCAGTTAAAAATTATTAATTTTTAAAAATTTACATGTAAAAAGAGCTAAAATGATTAAAAAAAACATTTAATTTTATTTATTTTGTTCGAGTTTTTGTTAATTCCGCCTGACCTGCACATCAATACATAATTTGAAGAAATTTGAGCAGAGTCGGAGTCGGTGGAATTTAGTGTTTGCCAGTCCGGCTAACTCAAACGGCAAACACTAAATTCCACCGACTCCGACTCCGTCCAAAATCTACCGTAACTTACCGTATATGCAAATTTTGTCATTGTTCAATTAATTATGACTTTTTCGTGCAATAAAAATGGAAAATAGTAAGATTTTGAAAAGCAGAAGTTTTTATTACCTGCCAACAATATTTTTAAAAATCTTTTTGGTGTCTGGAAAGATTTTTTTCTGCATAATATGTTCCAAAATAAATATTATTTTTCTTTAAGCAGTAATAAATAATTCGGCATTTAAGAATTTTTTAAGGATTTTATCTTGATTTTTAGGTTTCGCTTAGGCTTAGGAAAAATAAAGTTTATTATCTTAATTTTTTCTTGCAAAATTTTGTAACATAAAAACATCTTTGATAATTATTTGTTAGAACTAACGTTTCAATTAAAAAACCCAAAATCGTGAATAATTAACCTGAACCAAACCCTAAATTTTAAATTCGCATAAAAAATCTTTAATCAAACAAAACAATCTAAACCATAGTCTTGCACTAGAATAATAATTCGTAGTTTATCAGTTTTTTTAAATTAATTACTTATATTTTATTTTAAATTTATTAATTTTAATGGTTTTAAACTTAATTTAATGTTTTTTATAGTATAATTCAGTTAAAAATTGTGAATTTCTAAAAATTTACACTTAAAAAAAGCTAACTTGACTAAAAAAGCATTAAAATTTGTTCATTTTGCTCGAATTTGTGATGATTCCGCCTAACCTGCGCATCATTATAAAGTTTGCAGAAATTTGAGGCGGAGTCGGAGTCGGAGTCGGTGGAATTTAGTGTTTGCCACTCAAACGGGTTTGGGGACTTTAGAGCCGAGGGACTTTAGAGCCGGGACTTTAGAGCCGGACCTGGGGACTTTAGAGCGGCAGCAGAGACTTTAGAGCCGAAATGAAAAATGCGTTTGCAAACAATATTAAAACAATATACAAGTAATATTAAAACATTTACATGACACATAAAAATTTCGGCAAAATTTCTAGCAAACACTAAACTCCACCGACTCTGACTCCGACTCCGCCTCAAATTTCTGCAAATTATATATTGATGTGCAGGTCAGGCGGAATCAACAAAAAAGAACAAATTAAACAAATTTAAATGTTTTTGAATTATTTTGGCTGTTTCTACATGTAAATTTTTAAAAATTAATAATTTTAAACTGAATTACACTATCAAAAACATTAAATTAAGCTTAAAAACCATTAAATTAGTAAATTTAAAATGGAAATTTAAATTAATTATGCTCGAGAAATTGATAAACTTCATATTATTATTTTTTTAGTGCAAGAACATGGCTTCGATTTTTGATTTGTTTAAATAAAGATTTTTTATATGAATTTAAGGTATGGCTAAAGGTTAAGATTCACGTTTTTTAAACTATTTATTATAAAAAATATAAAAGATATTTTATGTTAAAAAATTTTTGCACAACAAAAATCAAGACAAAAAAAAATTTTTCTTTTCTAAGCCTAAGCGAAACCTAAAACTCATGATAAAAGTCTAAAAAAAGCTTAAAAGCTATTGAAATGCTGATAAATTTAGTGCCTAAAGAAAAAAAATATTTTGGAAAATATTTTGCTAAAAATATTCTTTGATGACACCAAAAGGTTTTTAAAAATACTATTGAAAGGTGTTAAACAGTTTTACAAGTCAAAATCTCACTAATTTCCATAAAAAAATGTACTAAATTTGTAAAATATGTAACGCACATAACAAAAAATAATAAATTTATGAGTTCGGCTCTAAAGTCCCTTAATTTTAATTTTTTATGAATTTTCTGAACACAAAAGTTACGTTACGGCTCCAAAGTCCCTCCAATACGGCTCTAAAGTCCCACACTACGGCTCTAAAGACCCTCGGCTCTAAAGTCCCCTCTCTCCGGCTCTAAAGTCCCGTTACCACTCAAACGGCAAGCACTAAAAGACACCTACGGCGCTAGGAAAAAATACATTCTGCATAATATCTTCGGAAAGAATGTCTTCTGCAATAATAACTTTTGCAAAAATTACCTCAGAATTTTTTTAGCTTTAAAATGTCATATAGTATTCGTGATCACGTCATATACGTTTTGCTCCGTGGGATAGGTTGTTGGAGGAGCAGCGGCAAAACAAGGCTTCAAAATGAAGGTGAGAATATGGCTAAAAGAATACCGCGCGGGCCGGTTATTAGAAAGGTGGGGGCGCGTTATTAGACATAAATCCGGGATTCCCTTTATGCGCGCGGTGTCCTTTGATGCGCACAGGATTCCTTCCGTTTAGAACAATGGATTTTGACCAGGGTGATACATTCCAGTAAATATCTTCGGAAAAAATAACTTCTCGCCGTGCGTCGCGGAAGATATTATGCTGGAAGGTATTCTTTCCGCCCTTCAAAAAATAAACCGACAAGTGAGACGCGCAGCGAAAGTAAAATAAAACAATCTTACAAATTTTAAAAAATTGCCAACTATGCGAATTTACAAACCAAAAGCAAAGTTAGAAAATATTTCGTTTGATTTAATCTAAATTTCCAAAAAAATAATGTTTGAATAAAGTCTATACATAAAAAACAACGTGTTCGAGTGTCCACAGCGTTGTTTTATCGTTTTGAAGTTTCCAAAAAGGACCGATGTTGAATTGTGCTAAATTACTGCACTAAGCTTCAAATATAAATTAAAATATTATTAAATTAATTAAAATAAATTACTAAACTAAATAGCACGGTGGTCCGTTTAATTCTAAAGGTAAAATTACTCGCTTATGGACAAATTAAAAACTTAATGCTTTTAAAAGCTCAAAGTATAAAGGTTTTAAAAGCAAGACCTAAGCCTCCTGGGCCTAAGCAAAACCTTGAAATCAAGAAAAATTGTATTGCGATGCATTTTTTAAATAATGCTTTCTTAAAAAATCTGATTTTTGTTATCAATAGTTTGTAAGATTTAAATAATTCGATTTGTTTATTTTTATTCTACTGTGCCAAACATTGGCTTTAAAAACTCAGTATAAAACATTCTTAGTCAGTCCAAAATGCTTTACAAATTATTCTTATATAATTAAATTTATTTTTCCTAAGCCTAAGCAAAACCTAAAAATCAAGCTAAATTGTATTATGATACATTATTAAATAATGCTTCTTTTAAAAAATGTTGATATTTTTGTTATTAATAGTTTCTACGTAATGTTTTAAATTATATGATTTGTTTATTTACAATCCGCTGCGCGTCTCTCAGCGTTAGAAGGGCGGAAAGAATACCTTCCAGCATAATATCTTCTGCGACGCACGGCGAGAAGTTATTTTTTCCGAAGATATTTTACTGGAATGCATTTTCGCAAAAGTTATTATTGCAGAAGAGATTCTTTCCGAAGATATTATGCAGAAAGGTTTTTACCCACTTACGTTAAAGTCAAAAACTACGT